>JARHVA010000707.1:1565000-1710000 GCA_037957365.1 Torreya grandis | reverse complement strand
TTTTAGTGTATACATATTCATAAATGGAGAAATAACTAGAAGAGACATAAATACAACTTTGTATAAACTAGATAAAGCATAATGAAGTAGTGAGTTAGGTTTTTCACATTTTCTTCCTTTAGCTCATATTTGTTATTGTCAATTTATGTGCTAAACAAGAGGAGACTTTCAGTATTATTTGTATTTATTTTTTTAGGTATGGATTAAACATGAATTGCTTAGAGATCAAAACAAGGAGCTATATAATTTATGACATGGATATATAAATGAATGCACTTATATTAAATATATTTAGTATTTTCATGTACATTATTGTGTGGATTTGATAGATCAAATGTAGTCTAATATTTTTCAATATGTAGGTATTTTATTTGATAGCTTTGTGTCCAAATTGATGCAAATAATTATGAAACATTAATACCTTGGACTAGTAATTAGTAACATTTTGAATATCATTATTATTGGCATCATAGTTGTTTTGTTTTTATCAATTTAAAATCATCAAGACCTAGCTCATATTTTTTTTGGCTTAAGACAAAAATGTGAGATAGCAATGTCAGAAAAAAAATAAACATATGCAAAATTTTAAGTTGAGATTATGCAAAAACTTATAGAGTTACAAGATTTTAAGTAAACACTTCTTAACAATGATATTCAAATATGGTACACTTACATGAGAGTATAGGATACAATGCTTGTGTCATTGTTTCAACTATATATTATGTTACACTTATGACATTATCTCAAATCAAATAAAAGATCTCAATATATTAAATTTTTATGGAACAAAACATGGAAGCCTTAATGTCTTTTAATATGTGAAATTAGACAAGGATTCTATGGGTATATATGTCCATATATATGTGATAATGTTTTCTAAGGAATGAAACTTGATTTTCTAGTGTGCTTATAAGTGATGTTAGGAAAAGAAGACATGAATATTTGATACTTTATTATAGGGGTGAGATAGGAATCCAAGAGGGGATTTATTCAAGTGTTAGTATGAAAAACCTCAATAAAAACACAAATTTATCTAGCACCTCAAGCCTAAATACTTAAGGAGTAAGAAAACGATGCATATATCTAACAATGGAAGACACAACAAGAATTATTTACCTTCTTTGTGAGAAAAAATTTCATGTCAACCTTGGAAGAATGTGCTTGATCATGTGATCAAAGAGTCTTTGATAATGTTTTTCCTTGCATAATTTCTCCTTGTCACCTTGGCAACGTTTGGTTTGGCTTTGGCAAGATGTAGCAATCTATCAATATTTTTTCATTATAAAATTACAAGAAAGCTTTGTCTCTCAATGATTGAACATTATAACATTACATAAAATAACTCTCTTTATAATGACCTTGGCACTTCTATTTATAGGTTTCCAATTTAACTCTAACCCAAGAGTAGTTAGGTTATATTTAATCATGGTTAGATTTAGTTTAAACCTAGTTGTGTTAAGGAGGGGACAAGAAATTAATATTTGGGATAGAGATCACATTTATTAAGCATGGCTCTCCTTTTCTAAATTTAAGGATTTAATGGAGATATTTTTAATTCCTTGACTTTGAGGATGATGATATCATCATGACCTCAATTTTATTAGAAGCTTATATGATAAAGGGTTGCACTGAGTAAGGTATATCTAGAGGCTTAGTGTGTGAAATATTTTTGTTTCTTACATGAAAGGTCAGGTGGAAAGACTTCGTCATGGAAGTAATTATATAAGTCAAAATACAAAATATATTTAGGACCAATAATATCACATATCATTTCAATAGTCAATGTTGACGATTAGGTGCTAGAAGATGTTCAACGAGGAACTGATAGTCTCTTGACTTATCTATGTTGTGGATCAAAGAACCAAATGGTAGCCATGGCATATATTGTCTTGTTATTGGATAGAGGTATGTGTTCAAATTAAATGTGACCAATATCCTACTAGATAATGTCTACCATTTATTTATATGGTACCAACTTATCATCTTTGGTCTATAACTAGTTTGTAACTTGATTAATAATAAGTTAAAAATCTTCATAAACCCAGAGATGTTGAATGTTTCATTAATAAAAAGTGAGTTTTTCAGTATCTAAAATGTGAGATTTATCAAGATGATATACAATTACTTGTCCCTTAATGGCCTTTTGATTGACATATTCAATCTCAAACTCACTTAGAATCATAATCCACTTAGCCATGTGGCCCGCTAAAACTATTTTTTATAGTAGATAATTGAGCAAATCTACTTTGGAAATGAATATGGTCTTGTTGTTAAGCATGTAATGATGCATCTTTAGGGATATAAATACCATTGATAAATAAGCTTTTCCAATTACGTAGAGTTATTTTCATATGCTACCAATGTACAACTTAGATAGTAAACTACATGTTCATCATGTTGGGATAAAATTTCCCCCAGGGCATTTTTAGTGGCACATAAGTAAATTAGGAAGGGCCTCCCTAAAATTGATGGTAATAAAATAGGTATATTTTCTAAGTATTCCTTCAAGTGCTCAAAATATTTTTAACATTCTACATCCTAGAGAAAAGTAATACATTTCTTCAATAAATGAGTTATAAGATGGCATTTATTAGATAAATACAAAATGAATCATTTGATAGAATGGATTTTGCCCTAAAACTATAGATTTACTTCAAAGTGGAAGGTGGAAACATCTCGATAATGTCTTTAACCTTGGCAATATCAACATTAACACCTTAAGGAGAGATAATACAACCTAACATTTTTCGTAAAGTAACACCAAAGATGCACTTTTTGGGATTACATCAAACCTTGTACTCATAAATCCTTTTAAATATCCTTCATAGTAAACCTAGATGATATGCACGAGTCTTAAATTTACCCAGTATGTCATTGACATAGTCTTCAACAATATCATGCATCATATCATGGAATATGAAAGCAATATCCCTTTGGTATGTTTCCCTGATATTATTGAAGCTAAATGACATGACCTGATAGTATAATGTTCCCAATGAGTGGTGAAAATTATTTTGTGTTGGTCTTATGGTGTGATCCTAATATGATTATATCTAGAAAATCCATCCATAAGGGGAAACATTTCATACCCTGATGTGGATTCAACTATAATGTCAATATTTGATAGAGGAAATTCATCTTTTAGGTAGGCCTTATTGATGTATCATAAATTAATGTATATTCTAATACCTTCTATATTTTTACTAATAAGAACTATGTTAGATATCCACTCTAAATAGTCAATTGTCTTGATGCATCTCAATTCTAATAGTTTTTACAAATCTTTCTTGACTAACATAGTAATACAAGGATACATTTTACGTAATTTTTTCTTAAAAATTTTGGCATCAGGATGTACAATGATATGGTGTACAACCAAGGTAGGGTCCAAACCTAACATGTCCAAATAGTTCCATGCAACTATGTCAACAAACTCCCTCAAAAGAGATGTAAAAAATTCAGATTCCTCCTTAGTGAGGAATGCACCTAATTTGATCCACGTAGGGTATTATACATTCCCAATGTTGACTTATATAGTATCCTCTACAAGGAGATTCGATCTATCTTCCATAATAGTTGGAAAAGATGTAAATTATCCAAAAATGGTAAAGTCCTCTAGTTGGACTAGTTCTTCAAGATCTCCTAAATAAGATGAATCTAAATATCCTAATGGTAGTAATGGTCATGTAACAAAAACTATAGGAAATTCTTAGATAAGTTCCTTATTGGTGGTTAATAATATCATGTATCATATCATGGAATATGACAGTCATATCCCTTTCGTATGTTTACCCGAGATTATTGAGGCTGATCAACATGACCCAATAGTAAGATATTCCCAAGGAGTTGTAAATACCATTTTGTGTTGGTCCTCTGGTGCGATCCTAATTTTATAACATCCATAAAATCCATCCATGATGGAAATAATTGCATACTTGGATGTGGAGTCAACTATCATGTCAATATTTGACAAAGGAAAGTCATCTTTTAGGTAGGCCTTGTTGATGTATCAAAAATTCACGTAGATTCTAACACCTTCTAGATTTTTACTAACAAGCATAATGTTAGAGATCCATTCTAAATAGTTTTTCCAACTCTTTTTGACTAATATAGAAATACGAGAATGCATTTTTCATGGTTTCTATTTAACAAGTTTGGGATCATGATGTATAATGATATGGTGTACAACCAAGGTAGGTTTCAACTGTATCATGTCTAAATAGGCCCATGTAAATATGTCAACAAAATCCCTCAAAAAGGTTTTTAAAACTTCACATTATTTCTCAGTGATGGATGTACCTAATTTGATCCACTTAGGGTCCTCTAGAGTCCTATTATGGACTTCCATAGTATCCTCTACAAGGAGATTTGAGCCATATTCTAGAATAGTTGGCAAAGATGAAAATTAGCCAACAATGGTAAATTCCTATGGTCAGATTGGTTGTTCAAGTTCTCCTAAACAAGATGAATATGAATCTCCTAATGTTAGTAATGGCCATGTAATAAACAGTGTAAGACATTCTCAGATAATTTGATCAAAGGTATATTGTTATTTTGTACTAACCTCATACCTAAAAGCAATTTCATTATTAGTGGTCTCCTGAGCTTCAATTGAATAAGGTTGAACATCCCCATCTAGAAGCACCTAAAATAGGTTTTCACCAAGAGACTGGCCTTTTTAATTACTTTTACCCTAGTCAAAAAGTGCCTCAAATAGGTTTTTAATTTAGGATCTCAATGTTTTATTCTTTTATTTTTGGCTAAGGGTGTTCACCCACTCTCTGAAATAGGAAAAGGTGTCTAATTTGATAGAGAAACCTTGTTTACAATCTCTCAAAGGAACATTATCTCTTGGGCTCATAAAATCATAAAAGGCCTCATCATTCTCAAAATTGTTTAAAGGTACTATGGATTCTTGTTGGTCCCAGTCTATGAGTTGATGATCATAAAGGGTAAGTGGTGAATGTCAGATTACTAGCATAATGGTATAAATGGTATATGGTTTGAATAAGTTCATACTAGTTAGGTCTTCATATATGCTATGATCAGACTATGCTTCACTTCTGACATCATCATCACTAGTTAGGTCTTTTTTGGTACTAGGTCTAGATGAAAATAGTAATTATGACTTTCATATTTGGCCTTCAAATGATTGAAATGTTCATATGGCTGTAAATATCCACATTAGTTACCTCCATCCTAGAGTGAGGAAAATTGATACACTGGTGCAAGGATGAAGGTATTTCATGGATTTTATGTATCCATCATCTACCCCAAAGTAAATTGTATGATAAATCTAGGTCTAAGGCATGGAAAAATATTTTTTGGGTCAAAGGCCCAATGATCACTAGAAAATTAATGGTTCCTTGTTATTCCTACTCTTCATTGTCATAGGCCTTGATAGTAATATTCTCTAGCTAAGGTCATATGTTATATATTCTAGATGCTTGATTAATTTTAAAGACACAATATTCAAGTCTGATCCATTATCTATGAGGACACATTTAACTTTGTTTTATTTTTTAACAACTTTAATATAAAATGGCTTATTCTGTAGAGGGATAAGGGATAACATATCACTTTATTCGTAGGTCAATTATTGGTCTGGTCCTACATGGGGGTAAAAAACTTTGGCTAATAGGGATCATTCTAATAGAGCATGCTATTATATGAGATTGAAATCCAAGAAGGAAGTTATTCAAGTGTTAGTATGATAAACCTCAAAAAAAAATACATAAATAAATATAACACCTCAAGAATATACACTCAAGGATCAAGAGAATAATTCAAGTAACTGATAATATAAGACCAAACAAGTATTTTTTACCTTCCTTGTGAGCAAGAATTGCATGTTGGCCTTGGAAGAATGTGCTTGGTCATGTGCTCAAAGAGTATTTGACAATGGTGTCCCTTATATCATTTCTCCTTGTCACCTTGGAAATGTTTGGCTTGGATTTGGCCAGATATAGTAATCTATCAATATTCTTGCATTATAACATTACAAGAAATGTTTATCTCTCAAAAATTAAACATTATAACATTACACAAAAAATCTCTCTTTAGAAAGACCTTGGCACTTCTTTTTATATTTTTTCTATTTAACTCTAACCCAAGTGTAGTTATCTCAAATTTAATTGTGGTTAGGTTTAGTTTAACCATGGTTCAATTAAGGAGGGGAAAAGCAATTAATATTTGGGATAGAGTCCCATTTATTAAGCATGCTCTCTATTTCTGAATTTAAGGTTTTAATAGAGATATTTTCAATTCCTTCACTTTGAGGATGATGACATCATCATGACCTCAATTTTATTGATTTTCATTTTTAAAAAATTAATATTCACTAATTGCACATAGAAATTTTACTAAAGCATTTATTTTATTTTCTTAGTTAATTCATTTTACTTAGCAATTTTATATTTGAGGAATTGTTAAGTGTCCCACTTAATGGGTCCAAGGCTAATCTGTCAATATGCTAGGTCACAATTTAATTGGAGATGAATCCATGAGAGGTTACTATTGTGTACATGATAATACCCCAAATAGGGATGCCTCAACATGACTCTTGGTAATAATGTCTAATGTGTGGATGAAATTGGGACATTCAGAAATTTCTAGGCTTACTTTGCATTGTTTTGTAGAAACCAATTTGAATTCCGATTAGAACATAATCGTGGCCAAAATAGGGTGTCTACAATAGGTGCTCAAATATTTTTATATTATATTAAAATGTGATATAAATTAACTTTTCTTCACATTGAATCAACTTTTACATTGGATTTAATTTCATCATTATATACTTTTAGATAAATTTGATTTAAATTGTATACATGTGTAAATATACCATAAAAGAGAGTGATAAATACATAACTATAAAAATATTAAAATTAAATAAATATGATAATTTGACAAATATATCACTAAAAAACAAAATTTCAGGCATAAGATGTACCAAGTTGTGATTTAACATTATATTAACTTTTTGTAATTTTTAAATTTCCTAAGTGTGGGGTATTACAATGTTAATTACAACCTCAACAACATAATCTAAGACAATGAATTTATCTAACATGTCAGTGATCATCTATACAATAAAAAAATGAAATTTCAATCAAATATTAGTTAATTAAGTAAACATATACCAGAATATAAGCTTAATATTATTTTACATAATAAATAAAATTAAAACTATGTGTAAAATAAAAATGGCAAAGTAGATAAGCCCTACATAATTGGTTGTGTGATGACAAGAGGTGGTGAAGCAACTATATATGGAATATAATTTAGTATGTTAGCGTCATGAGGTACTAAATCAATTACATATGATGTATAATTTAGCATGCTAGTGTCATGAGGTCAAGAATCAGCTATAGATGACATATACTCAAATGTGATGGTGTCTTAAGGTGCTAAAGAAAATATAGATGGGTAAGTGCATGGAAATGATGGATCAAAGGGGGGTTTTAAATGGACATGTTTTTCTTGAAAAACAAAAAACTTTAGCTTTTACGGATTATTTGAAACACCTACATTCAAAATTTGAAGATGCCATAGGAACATGAATTGTAGCATTTCAAGTCTAGTTTCTAAACTACTATTTCTTTTGAAATGGTCAAGTATAAATAGGTCAAATTTCATAAATTTGAAGAGGTAGTAATTTATTTTTTAAATATGAGTAGATAGCTTTCTATGTGGCCCATCATTTTTTTAGCATTGTTTAGTTTTTATTAAAACCATTTGGTGAAAAGTTAGATAAGATCATCTAGTTTATAACCTATATTTTTTTAAATTAATTAATGAATATTTATTTTTTACTAATTTCACAAGTCAATAGACCCTGAAATATGATCAATAATGTATATCTGATCGTGAGACCCCCTAATTATGTCAAAAATATCAAAAAAAGAATTTTTTGAATGTGTATAGAATTAGGTCTAGTTTGCAACCATATAAATTGTTTTTGGTTTGAATTGACGTATCAAAAGATAAATAAAAAAAGATGAAAATGTATAATTGTTGCATATAATTACGCCATATAGTGTTATAAATATAGGTAACAACCTTACAAGTAATTAAAATATGTATATATATATATATATATATATATATATATATATATATATATATAGAAAGAAGAGATTATAGTTGATGGTGTAGTAATAGTTTTAAGAAAAAGTTTGATAAAATGCATAGTGTTTAGCATGGGTGAAGTTGATTTTTTTTTTTTTTTAGTCAAAAACACACATTCGACTATGTGTTTTTAAGTCCATGCCTCAAGCTACATAATTCAATCCATTCTTGAGCCTTCAAAGATGTGTTTCAAAATTCAAATATAAGAACCATGTACGTGGTATGTATCATGTACACAAAATATTTTACTATTAGTTATTAAAACCATGTACGCAATTTTAGTCACTAGAATCAATTGCATGGTATAATTGTTATAAAAGTGTGTATGTTGAATAGTTTAGTATTAGAGTGGCATGCATAGTATATAAATAGAATAAACATTCAAGTATAAGTTTACATTTAGAGATGGACATTTAGTTTCTTTTACTTTAAGTTATATTTTATTTAAATACTTTCAATATGTTTAGAGTGGTTTTGGACCTCTAGGAGATATAATACAAATTCTAGGTTTTGGAGGATCATGTCATATTTCAGACTTAGTGATATTATAGGGTTTTAGGGTTTTAGACTTAGCCATATTTCAAGGTTCAAGATTTTAGGGAGACATCATATGAGGTATGAAGACTACATGAATGGATGTAGGTATGATAGAATAGTATAATAACATCTGTCACATAGTTATAAAAGTAGATCCCATCCCCCCATTCCCTTTGCACCCTTTAATGCATACACTCTGGGATAAGTGTATTGGTGAGCTTTTAATGTGTATAAAACTTGTCTAATACATAAAGGCATACACAACATCATTTTCAATTATGGGGTACATTTCTAACAATAATCCCATAGAGAAAATACATACATCACTTCTTTCATTCTATAGATCATGGATAGTTTAGCTATATTTTGATAAATTTGAGCATTAGTCAATTGGGATAATTTGTGATGTGATTTGGGCCAAATTAAGCCCTATAAACCTGATTCTTAGTCTAATGATTTTAATTGGGGATAAAATGATTGGTTTAGGGTTTAAATAGTTTAATATTTAGGGTTTAAAGTTTATGACTTAGGGTTTAAGGTATATGGTTTAGGGTATATGGTATAGGGTGTAATCATGAAGGTAATTGGGGATAATTTGAGCTTGATGAACCTATTAATGACTATAGAATGTGATTTTAGGCAAAATTAGCCATAATTTCATTACAAGTTGAGCTAAATAGTCCATTAGGGCAATAAGTGTTCTAATTTGGGACAAATTAGCCCTAAAAATATAATTATTACTCTAAAAGATGTTAATTATGGATAAATAGACTAATTTAGGGTTTATAGATTAGAGTTTAGGGTATAGGAGAGTATAAGATTTAGGTTTTAGGGTATTATTCTTAATCACAAAGGTAATTGGGGCCAATTTGAGCACATTAAACTTATTCATAATTACAGAATGTGATTTTGGGCTCACTTACCCCCAATATCATCACAAATTGAACCAATTAATTAATTGGGGCAATTAGTGATGTAATTTGGACCAAATTAAACCCCATGAACCCATTTTTACCCTAAAGGATGATAATTTGGGCTAAATCAATTAGTTTAGTGTTTAAGGTTTATGATTTAATGCTTAAGAGTTAGGGCTTAGGTTTTAAGGTATAGGGTCTAATTTGAAAGAAAATTGAGGATAATTTAAGCTTATTCAACCTATTTGTGACTACATAATATGATTTTGCGATTGATTAGCCCCCATGTCATCATATATTGAGCTAATTAGTCAATTAGGGTAATTAGTGATGTGATTTTAGATATATTGAGCCTTGTAAACCTCATTCTTAATCTAAATGATGTTAATTGGGGCTAAAATGATTGGTTTAGGGTTTAAAGAGTTTATGATTTAGGGTTTAGGTTTTAGGGTTGAGGGTTTAAGGTATATGGTTTATGGTTTAGGTTACAAGGTCTAATCACAAAGGCAATCAAGGCCAATTTGAGCTCATTGAACCTATTTGTGATTATAGAATGTGATTTTGGGCATAATTTGCACCAATGCCATCACATGTTGAGCCAATTAGTGAATTGAAATAAGTAATGTGACTTGGGATAAATTGATCCCTATGAAATTAATTATTAATCTAAAGGATGTTAATTAAGTCTAAATTAATTTATTTAGGGTTTATTTTTATAGTTTAGGGATTAGGATTTATTGCTTAGGATATAGGGTAAAGGGTCTAAGCAAGAAGGCAATTAGGGATAATTTGAGCTTTTTGAACCTCTTTATGACTATATAATATGATTTTGGGCTCAATTATCCCCAATTTCATTAGAGATTAAACCAATTAGTCAATTGGGGTAATCAGTGATGCAATTTGGGCCAAATTAAACCCCATAAACCTATTTTTTATCCTAAAGGATTAATTTATCCTAAATTGATTAGTTTAGGGTTTAGGGTTTATTCTTTAGGGTTTAAGGTTTAGTGTTTAGGTTTTAAGGTATAGGGTTTAGGGAATATAGTCTAATTACAAAGAAATTAAGGATAATTTAAGCTTGTTCAACCTATTTGTGACTATGAATTATGATTTTGGGCATAATTAGCCCCCATGTCATCATATATTGAGCCAATTAGTCATTTAAGGCAATTAGTGATATGATTTTTGCTAGATTGAGTCTTATAAACCTAATTATTAGTCTAAACGATGTTGATTAGTGATTAAAAAAAATTGGTTTAAGGATTAAAGTGTTTATGATTTAGGGTTTAGAGCTTAGGTCTTAGGGTTCAAGGTATATCATTTATGGTTTAGGGTATAGGGTCTAATATTGAAGGCAATCAAGGCCAATTTAAGATTATTGAACCTACTTGTGACTATAGAATGTGATTTTGGGCACAATTAACCCAAATGTTATCACAAGTTGAGCCAATTAATGAATTGGGGCAATAAGTGATGTGGGATAAATTGAAACCTATGAAAATAATTATTACTCTAAAGCATGTTAATTATGGATAAATTAATTGATTTAGGGTTTAATATTTAGTTCCTAGGGTATATGGTATAAGGTTTAGGCTTTAGGGTATAAGGTCTAATAATGAGGGAAATTGGGGAAAATTTGAGCTCATTTAACCTATTTATGACTATAAAATGAGATTTTGGGCCCAATTAACACCAATGTCATCACAAATTGATCTAATTAATTAATTGGGGTAATCAGTGATGCAATTTTATCCATATTGAGCCTTATGAACTTAATTTTTACTCTAAAATATGTTAATTTGGGCTTTAAAATTTGGTATAGGGTTTAGAGTTTATGATTTAGGTTTTAAGGTTTAGGGCATTGGGATTAAGGTAAAAGGTTTAAGGTTTAGGTTATATGGTCCAACATAATGGCAAGGATTTTTTAATTAGATATTAATCAACAGGGGTGGTTAATTAATTGGCAATAATAAATAAGGTAAAGTGAGGTGTGTGTGTTTTTCCATGGGATTATTGTTATAAATGTATAATAGAACTATAAATTATGTTGTATATGGTTTTGTGAATTATATGGTTAATGTATGCATTAGGGGTTCATCGATGTATTTATCCCAAAGTGTATAACTTAAGGGGTGCAAAAGGAATGGGGTGACATTGATTTCTACCACTTTATGAGAGATATTATCATATTATTCTATCATACCTACATCCCTTCATGAAACCTTCATACCTACTATGATGTCTCTTTAAAATATTAAAACACTAAAATATGGCTAAGTTTGAAAACTTGAAACCCTAGAATCTATCTAAGTCTGAAATATGATAGGATCCTCCAAAACCTATAATTTTCATAATAGTTCTTAGAGTTTCGAAACCACTCTCAAACATCCTAAAAGTATATAAATAAAATATGACTTGAATTATAAGAAACTAAATGTCCATATTTATTAGAGTTATAGCTAAGATCATCAAATCAATGAATTTTCATAGTGAAGTGATCATGTGAATCAAGCAATCACACATCACACAGCTAAAAGCAATTGAAACCATCTATGATAGAATATTACAAAAATATTAGAGCAAACAATGAATACTCCACATAAATCTAGATTGATAATATGATAGCTTAGTGAAGAGGAATATATAGAAGGATTAGGGGGAGTGAATCATAGGAGAACTCATTGTGGGACTAAATGTAACTCACTATAGAACTCATAGTGGCACTTAGTTGAAATCTAGGTGGAATTCACCCTTTCACCCACTTAACCTCTTTATCACACCTAAGTAAGCTACAACTAAATGTTTAGGGATAATCCAATTAATAAATAAATGGAATATTAAATATCCTACACCAACACACCCCCACCCCCTCATAAGCATAGATTAGGAGGTTAGAAAATAAAAAATGGATCCTGGAAACAAGGCTTGATGAGGTACCCACGTACAAAGCAACTCTCAAAAAAGGTGGAGTAAAAGGAGAAAACCCAGTGGAAAAAATCTCCCCACTAAAAAAGAGATAAGGTAGGATTATACATCCCCACTCCAACACCTTCCCCCTTTAAACATAGCTTAGGTGGATTGGAAAATGAAAAAAAAGTCTACAAGTGTGGTCCAAATCCACTACTAAAACACTGAACAAGTTGATATTGTATGCACCATAATAGTTCTATATATTATGGGAGACTGTCAATTATAATAAAGTGGTGTCAAAATACAAATAAGGTCTCTCAAAGATGATGTCTCTAGCAGTGATGGAAGAGACATGCAAATGAAGAAGTGAAAAGGTGCCTAGAATAGAGCACATAAATGCATGAAGGTAGACAAGGCTAAATCAACAAATCCTCCATGACACTTTATAACTCAGTGCAAGTACAAAAATATCCCAATAAGAACCAAATGAAAACAAGGAAGGCATTGGGATTCACCAAAATATCTCAAAATAAGGAGATTATCTAACTTTTAAAGAAGCCATCAAGTATCATGAGAGATGCTCCAAAAAATAAGGGAGTAGAAAAGTGTCTTCATAGAAGAAGGCAAGGTGCTAAAAAAGGGGCATTGATGGAGACATGACACAAGCTACAAGTGTGTCAAGATGCTAATGCATAAAATAAAATAGAGCATGTTATGGGCTGATGGAAGAGTGTGGAAAATGGTGGGAAAAGACATCATGTATGCAAACACACACCTGAAATAATAAACTACCAAAACTGACAACCTATAAAATTACATGCAAAGGATGTTAGACTCAGCCAAAAAAACATCTAAGTAAGAAATAAGTACAATAACCAATACAAATAGTGCACACTTAAAATAGGGATGTTAGTCACAGTTGAAAATGCATCCATGTGTGAGCAATTGGTGCACAAAGTATAATGTAGAAAGCAATAGGGCCCATAGCATAAGAAACCCCACTAAATATGGCACTTTATAATTTTAGTGTGTTTACATTGAAAATATAATCAATGTATTGGGAATGAAAAATAAAGCACTTTTACAAAAGGTAGCACTCTATTCTAAGTTACTAATCAAAATTAATGATAAATTATATTTCACATCATTAATGACTTATTTTGATTAAATTTGTACAAAAATTTTAAATACTCCAAGGCTTACAAGGAAAACATAACCTTATATAAAGTGATTGGAACCAAAATTAAGACCCTGACTCTTCCACTACAATGCTAGGTCTTTAATCAATTTGCCAACTCACCCATATGCATATTTTTCCAAAAATAATGTTATTTTGAGGGTAATTAATAACCAAAAAAACATTTTGACTAAAAAATAAAATTTAGTCACAAGTTTGAAGTGATCAGTATTTAACTAGAGACCTCTATAAGGCAAATTTAAATACTTAACCAACTCGTCGATGCACTCACATGTGCATTATAATTAAGGAAAACATAATTATCCTTTATTTTAATCAAATTATTTTAAAAAGGGAAATAAATCTGCAATATTTAATAAATATTTGGGGTAGAAATATGGTTGTTTTGACTTAGCATTGGAATAGAGGAAATCCAAGCACCACCATTATCATTGTAAACATTTGAATCTACCAATGGTTTTATACACCAATCAAATATAGAATGTTAGAAAGAGTTGATTTTGACACCCTCCTAAACAACCCTAAACTGATCCAAACTGATGAAAAGAGGATTTATGTCTTGATATTTTGAATCACAATGCAATATAACACTTCAATTTCTACATATTAAAGCATAAATATTTTGAAACCCTAAAAAATGACTCTAAAACTGTATATTTTGATGCCTTATAAATGGATCTAAATTGATTAAATTTTGGGAAAATAATATATGGGATTAGATAAGCTCACTAATGGATGCTTTATAAAATTGATCTTAATGAGTCAAAATGGAACCTGGATGACCAATTTTAACTCCTGTAGCTAAATTAAGAGACAAAATCCTAGCTTGTATGATTCAAAAACATGAGAGGCACACAAGTCTATGCTTCTAGATTGCATGAGAGATGCAGAGGTCCAAGTTTCTAGAGACCAACTGATTTGATCCTCTGACCATTCCAATATTTAAATGCAATTGCCTTCTCTTTTTAATAGATTATGATAGCTTGATCCAATGATAAGATATAGACTTTTCTTATCAACCAACAAAAAACTCACATGGATACAAGGATATAAAAAAGATAGAGCTTTGAGCTTGAAAATGGCTACTAATGTGTGCCTCCTTGCAGATCATAAAAGAGTAAATCGCTTGATAAAATTTATACAACTAATAACATATGCAAAAATATGCAAATTACAATGCGAATCAATATGCAAAAATATATTCTTAATTTCTAAACAAAACTAACCTTAAAATCGATACTTGTGAACATGGATTGATGCTTAAATACCATATTAGACTTGTGAGCAAGATCGCCTATCAATGAATTTCCATGGTGAATTGATCATGTGAATCAAGCAAGCACACATCACACAGCTAAAAGCAATTGAAACCATCCATGAGAAAATATTTTAAAATCATTAGAGCAAACAATGAATAGTCTACATAAATATAGATTGATAATACAATACCCTAGTGAAGAGGACTATATATAAGGAGTAGGGGGAGTGAACTCATAAGATAACTCACAATGGGACTAAGTTTAACTCACTATGGAACTCATATCAGAATTCACAATGTCACATAGTTGAACTCTAGGTGAAATTCACCCTCTCACCCACTTAACCTCTTTATCACACCTAAGTAAATTCAAGCTAAATGTGTAGGGATAATCCAATTAATAAATAAATGGAATAATAAATATCCTACACCAATAATATCTAAATGTAAACATATACTTAAATGTTTATTTTATTTATATACCATACAGGCCAATCTAATAATAAACTATTATGCATATGCACTTTTATAACAGTAATACCATGTACATAGTTCTAAAGACTAAAATCACACACATGGTCCTGGATCGGTAATTACCTATCCTATGTTCCAAGACTGCATATGTACTTTTTTTAAACCATGTATATGAAAACATTAAAATCTATTTGAATGCAAATTATGTCCACTTTTTAACCCTTTAACTCTAGGAACTTACCCAAATGGAACATATTATTATTTACTAGTGTCTAAATATACTAAAGTAATTATAAATGGCATAGACTAGTGGGTACTAGTGGGCTACACAAGTGTAGGTCTAGTCTCCATAGATGTAACCCATATATAAAATCCTTGAATAGGAGATCTAATACACTTCCTCTTACATGATGTGCAATGATGTACAAGAAATGTAGGATGACTGCTAGATATACCACTACTAATAGTATGGACACTAATACCAATATTATGAGAGACACTAACACCAATAGTAGGAGGAACACTACTATATGTTCAAACACCTATATTCTATGTATAAATCCTTAGTATATGCATCCCATGGTCATCATAACATGTGTGAGACTAGTAACTATTTCAAGGGTGTCCATCTATATACTCCAATGGAAGATTTTAGAGATATAAGTATGTCCTATTGTCCTCCTATTTCTATGAACTCAATTATGGAAATTTTGGTCTTGCCTGACACATGTTCTATCAGATGAGGACCTAACTCCCCTAACTTGGGAGGCCTTCATGTCAAAATAATTTGGTATTTATTGTAACACAAACAACAATAATTTATTCTCAAAAAATATAATGGAACCTCATTATTATTACATGGAGGCTCATCAAACACCATCCACCACCTATCCCAAAAGTTGTTTTTTATCTCTACATGAACACAAAAATCAATGTTAATATATTTACAACTCATTGGCAGTGGTTCGTTGGTTCTAGGCTTGATAAAAAAAAGCATACACTCCTTTTGTTATCTTTTTATTAAGGTCCTCATATGATAATTTATTATAATAATATTTTTTTGACACCTTTCTTTTATGTAACGTTACATCCATTGTGAAGTGACATTTCCTAATTCATTAAAAATAGACTCAAATATACTGCAAATTGAATTATGTGCACTATGAATTGGAGAGTGATGCAAACTATTGATGATAATTTGTAATTGTTGCCAAATTTTGCATTATATTTTTCATACAATTTGACTTTTTCTTTTATGAATTCAAACTACTAATGATTTTGATCATGATTTTTTTCAATATTTTTTTAGGCAATGGATCCATCAAATTTTATATCTAGATTTATAAAAATATAAGTACTCTTCAATAAATGTGAGATATTTCAACCTAAATTTAATTTCAATATCGTAAACATAAATAAATATAAATTCAAACCCCAAAATTAAAATTTAATAATCAACATACATGATATTTTAATCAAAATGTCAATTTAAATTGGTGGGATGCAAGGCTAAAGCACACACATCCTCTTCAAGACCTATTTCAAAATGCAAGAGCTCCAAATTGGAAAAATTAAATCATGGGTTTGAGTAAATAGGGGGAATAGAGTTTTAATAAGGGTCTACTCCCTTTTAGATCCAAAAAAGGTGTACACCCTTTGTGGGGAAAAGGGTGTGTGTCATTTTGGGGAAAAGGGCATATGCCATTTTTGAAAAGGCCATATGCCACTTTTGAAAAGGGCATATGTCCTATTGATTTGGAAACATTCCAAGAAAAAATAGGTATTATTAATTTGAAAAAATAGGGCATGTACCCTTTTCAAAAAAATTATCTTACCAATTTTGTCACCTTTTTTTCCCCCTAACTTTATGCATCTACCCTTAATCTAGTAGTGTATGTCAGACATGGCACCAAATTTGACACTTTAAAGATGAGTTGTATGTTTCCCTCATGACTAAAATGGACATGCTCATGAATAATTGATTGTATGGGACTTTAATATGGCCACCTCACCACTCCACTTTATAAGTGATGGGACTATGAACAATTTCCATATGGACTATGATAGCTTGTTAAGCAAAAACCAATAAGGAGAAGACATGTTACTTAGAAAACATGACACAATCCATATTTTTGAAGTCCTTATTAGTTTTGACATGATAATTAGACCATGTAAACAATGGTTTATTAGTTAATAAATCTTGATGAAAAAGTGGATCCATTAAGACCCATCGGTGTTTAAAATAAAACAACACTTCACGTCTTCCAAATAAATACTTATTAACAATGAAATGGAAATATGGTACACTTACATGAGAGTATAGGATATGATGCTTGTGTCACTTTTTTAACTATATATGATGTTACACTTATGACATTATCTCAATTCAAATACAAGATCTCAATATATTCAATTTTGATGGAATAAAACATGGAAGCTTTAATGTATTTCAGTATGTGAAATTAGACAAGGATTATATGGGTATATATGTCCATATATGTGTGAGAATGTTTTATAAGGAAAGAAAGTTGATTATCTAGTGTTCTTCTAAGTGATGTTAGGAAAAGGGGACATGAATATTTGAAACTTTATTATAGGTGTGAGATAGGAATCCAAGAGGGGATTTAGTCAAGTGTTAGTAGATAAACCTCAATAAAAATACAAATGTATCTAACACCTAAAGCCTGGATACTCAAGGAATAAGAGATCAATGCATATAACTAACAATGGAAGACACAACAAGAATTATTTACCTTCTTTGTGAGAAACAATTTCATGTCAACCTTGGAAGAATGTGCTCGATCATGTGATCAAAGAGTCTTTGATAATGTTTTTCCTTGCATCATTTCTCCTTGGCACCTTGGCAACGTGTGGCTTGGATTTGGCAAGATGTAGAAATCTATTAATATTATTACATTATAAAATTACAAGAAATCTTTGTCTCTCAATAATTAAACATTATAAAATTACACAAAAAATATCTCTTTAGAAGGACCTTGGCACTTCTATTTATACGTTTCCAATTTAACTCTAACCCAAGAGCAATTAGGTTAGATTTAATCATGGTTAGATTTAGTTTAAACCAGTTGTGGTAAGTAGGGGACAAGAAATTAATATTTGGGATGGAGATCACATTTATTAAGCATGTCTCTCCTTTTCTAAATTTAAGGCTTTAATGGAGATATTTTCAATTCTTTGACTTTGAAGATGATGACATCATCATGAGCTCAATTTTATTGGAATTTTATTTTTTTTAAATTAGTATTCACTAACTGGACAAGAAAATTTCATTTAAGCATTTAATTTGATTTATTTAGTTAATTCATTCTGCTTAACATTTTTACACTTTAGGAATTGTTTAAGTGCCTCACTTAATGGATCCAAGGCCAATCTATTAATTTTCTAAGTCAAAACTTAGCTTGAGATGAATCTATAAGAGGTTACTATTATGTACAAGATAATACCCCAAATAGGGATGACTCAACATGATTTTAGGTACTAATGTCTAATGCGTGAATGAAATTAGGGCATTCAGTGATTCATAGACTTAATTTACACTATTTAGTAGGAACCAATCTAAAGTCTAATTGGAACATAACTGTGGCCAAAATGTGGTGTCTACAGCTTTACCCTATTTTGAAAGGTGTTAAAATACATAGACATAATAACATCTTCTCAAAGAATAAAAATAGAGTTGGTGAACATTCCCTCAAAAATAAGGAAATGATTCAATCTATAGGTAACGAGGGTGGAAATACTGATTTTCCAAAATGTGGTTACAACCAATGGCATGGTGAGATAACCCAATAGGGTAGATGAGCAAAAATAATGATTTATGCAAAGGCAAATACAATCATTAGCCAAGTGAGGTTCCTCATTATTGTAAATGGAGGAATGATACAATTAATCTTTACCCCAATCAATTGGATATGATCAGGAAAAGTCTACATTTTCTTAAGAAAGGAAAATTAGGAAAAGGGAAGCTTAATTATTGAATCCATATATATGGAGTAATAATAATTCAACATAGAGTATAGGCATGAATTTGGGATACATGCTAGTATGGAGATACACGTCTGAACTAATATTTATTATTATTTAGTTATGATTTAATTACTCTACATTTGGGTAGTGTTTAGGTAGGGCTAGGATTTGCCAAGTGTGAACAAGGAGAAGGACTACCTACTACATTTTCTGATAGATCCTTTGGCCTGATTTTGCTATAGATTATGATATTATTTATCATGTTATAGAAAACTATAATAACATGTGTCTCAAAGCATGGAAAAAATAGTTTAAATTCAATTATAAATGACTTAATCATAAGATATGAACAATCAAATCCTAAGTGAATATAATGTAATAAACTAAGTATAGGAACATACACAAATTCATAACTTGATTATAATATATGTGTAATCAAGACTTAAGTGTAAATTAAGTGTAAGAATCCTACGAGAAATAATAAATAAAAAGGCAAAAAGGAAAATAAAAGCAAACAAAACACTAATAAACAAACCACAAAACACCAATAAACAAAAATAGACAAACAAAAAAACACCAATAAACATGAATAGACAAACAGAAAAACACCAATAAATAAAAATAAACAAACAAGGAAAGATAAAAAAGACTCAAATAAACAACACAAATAAAACATACATTAAAAATAAAAATAGATAAAATAAATAAACAAATTAAAATAATAAGGTCATAAATAAATATAACAAAAAAATCAAAATAAATAAACAATCCAAAGCAGTGAAAAGTTCAAAAAAAATGATATTTTAAACACACAAAGCCAATATATAAACAATGGTTAGTTACAATGTTAGTAAAAAATAGAATACAAATCATCTATGGATGTGTAATAGAGGTGTTACTCTTTGTGATAGGGTGACCACTAAGCTAATTAGCAATGACACAGGTAAACAAAGATAGGAACAATTAGCATAAGGTTTCCCCTAAGTCACAGGGAACAATGACACAAACAAAAATAAAAATGAGGGGAATAGATGAAAAGGAATGGGTAGTCAAGCTAACTCTATATGTGCTATATAAGTGGACGCTACCTATATAGTTCCATGGACATAAGATCTAATGTGAACTTTAGGCCAAATATAGTTCTCTCAGGAGATGGGATAGAATAAAATGACAATAATAAACCATGATTGTCATGTAGAGGAAAATAGGAATCATCTCCAAAAATGTTAAGTACATAAGAAAAGAGATGATTTGTGTTCACAATCATGAAAGTGTCAACACAAACAAATTGCACAAGCACGAGAGCATGGTTTGGGCTAAAATCACACTAAAATTTAAGAAATGAGTATCTACTAATGTACTGAATTGGTAATTCATAGTGCTACATGTATGGTTTGGAATGAAAATAAGCTCATAAAATGGTGAGAGCATAAAAATTCTATGACTCAAAAAATTACAAGAGCATAAATAACTCACAAAATGGTGAGTGTATTTTTTGGAGATAAACCTAGCAGAAGGAATGATCCAAGAGCATAGTGAATAAAATTAATCACTGAAACTAGCCAAGATGACTCCAAATGCACTAGGCAATTAGACATTGCCTACATAGTCCCATGAACATAAGGTCCAACACGGAATTTTTGCCAAGTGTAGTTTTCCTAGGAATAGGATGAAATAATATCAAAAAATGGAATAAGAAAATGGAAATGGTCATGACAAAATCCATGAAAATGCTTCAATTATACCTGCTAACTAGGAGATGCACATCCTAAGTGGCAAGGATACAACTTGAATGGCCTAATGTGGAAGTTGATTATGCTTTTAGGTGTTTTTAGGCATCTCAAATCAATGTAGAATTATGCGACACATAATGGGTTAACTCACAAAATGGTGAGAGCATGGATTAAATATGTTATCAAAAAGGTAAGAGCATTCAAACTTAAAAATGCTCACAAAACAACACAAGCATAGAAGAGGGGTGACTAGGTTAACCTCAATTTAAATCGAGTACTGTCTACATAATCCTGATTTAGAACTCAAGTAACTATAGCTATGCCTACAATAGAGAATCCAACCAGATAACAACAAGTTTATGAATAGATAAATGGAAAAGTATATAATAATGATGTAGTGATTTGGATAAAAATGCGATTGATCCTAATTGTCCCAAAGGTAGTTATAATGAATAAACAACACATGTCAGTGATACTAATTTACCCAAAGGTGGTTATAATTAGTAGCATTGGGAATGAGATAGAACATGAAAAAAATGAAGAATGAAATTGCCAAACCACTGTCATACTACCCTGAGATACTGCCTTATTCTAAAAAATATGACTCAACAGATCATCATACTGAATCAATTACTAAAACTTCATCTAAATCCAATCTCTGAAGGTCCCTAAATAACCAATGGAACGTAACCAATGTCAAAAGAGGTGGGTAAAGGTATGGTAAATAAATTCAGCCAATAAGGAAGGCATGGAAGGAATGGTATATGGTATGGTACAAGGAAGGTGATATTATGATACAACGTAAATGATCCTCATATATAATACCTCATGTGTCTTAAGATAAATAACACTTGAGATGTATTGTGTTTATGGTTTCATCAAGTTCATCTCCTTTTGTCATATCCAACTTGTAAGCCCTAGATCTATATTTAGTAACAATGACATAAGGTCCTATCCAATTCGGCTTGAACTTTCCTTTTTTCTTTTTCTTGGTTTTAGTGTTTTTCTAATTTTATTTGAGAACAAGATCACCAAGCTCAAAATGTTTGTGATTGACACATCTATTATACTAACCACGTACCTAGTTTTGATATGCTTGAAGTTTATTTACATTGGCCATGCATTTTTTTTCTAGTAACTCCAGCTCTTGTAGATGAGCAACTCTATAATATTAATCAAGGATGTGCTTCAATGAGATGTGTAGATAAGTCAGCTTGACTTTGATGGGAAGAATGGCCTCAATGCCATAGATAAGGGAATATGGTGTGGTTCATGTTAGAGTAACATAATTTGTACATTAATCCCAGAGGGTGCATAAGCTTTGCATGTACTAGTAGCAACTAGCATAATTTACAATCTTCTTAAAAATATTAACAATGGTCTTGTCATATGCCTCTACTTGGGCATTACCTTGTAGGAAATATGAATTGGAAAAATGTTGGGTATTGTTAAACTCAGCATAAAATGACTTAACATCCTTATTCTTAAACAATTTTCCATTATCGGATATAATTTTGAATGGGATAACATAATGGTAAATGAGATGGTTGAAGATGAATTTGTAAATTTATTTTCCAGTCACATAAATGAGGGTTATAGCTTCAACCCACTTAGTAAAGTACTCATTGGTGGTAATTATATGCTTATGGACATCTAAAGAGTTAGGGTTAATTTTCAATGTGAGATCAAGTCCCCATGTTGAAAAAGACCATGGTATAGTCATTGGTTTGAGTGTCTTATCAGATTATGGATCAAATTTTCATGTCTCTAATATGGTTTACATATTTTCACATAAGTAGATACATCTGCTTCTATGGTTGGCCAATAATAATTGATAGACAATATATTTTTGGAAAGGATGGCCATATTGATGTGATCCCTAAAAACTCCATGAACTTTGCTTAATGTTAATGCAGCTTAAGTTGAATTCAAAAAATGAAGCAAAGTTCCATCAATGTTTGTACTATAAAGGGTTGGGTTGAGTGAGGTATATCTAAAAGCTTGGTGTGTGAAATGTTTTTTTTTATTATGTGAAAGGTTAGGTGGAAGGACTTGGTCATGGAGGTAATTATATAATTCAAAATACCAAATAGAACGAGGACCAATAATATATAATATCATTTCAATAGTCGAGGTTGATGATCAGGTGCTAGAAGATATTCAACAAGGAACTAATAGTCTCTTGAGTTATTTATGTTTTGTATCAAAGAACCAAATGGTATCCATGGCATATATTGTCTTGTTATTGGAACAAAGTATATGTTCAAATTAAATGTGACCAATATTCTGTTAGAGAATGTCTACCATTTCTTTATACAGTACCAACTTATCATCTTTGGTATGTAACTAGTTTGTAACCTAATTAATAATAAGTTAAGAATATCCATGAACCCAGAGATGTTTAATGTTGCAATGTACCACTTGAAAAATCCCTATAATGAGTGATTCATATTCAACCATATTATTGGTACAAGAAAATTTGATGTGAAAAAAATTTAGAATGAAACCCCCTTATAGTTTAATAAATAACTATCATGTTCCTAATCCATGAAATGTGAATGACCCATCAAAATATAGCTTCCATTACTACTCTTCAGAAGATTCTTCTATGACAGTCATGATGTTTTTTTTTGGAAATGAAAAAGTGAGTGGTTGAGTATCTAAAATGGGAGCTTTATCAAGCTAATCTACAAGTACTTGTCCCTTAATCACCTTTTGATTGACATATTCAATCTCAAAATCACTCATAATAATAATCCACTTAGCCATGCAACCCTCTAAAACTATTTTTGATAGTATATACTTGAGAAAATTTACTTTGGCAATGGTTATAGTCTTGTTGTTAAGCATGTAATGATGCAGCTTTAGGGCTACAAAGACCATCGATAAACAAGCTTTTCAATTTATGTATAGTTATTTTTGTATCCTACCAATGTACAACTTAGATAGTACACTACATGTTCTTTCCCATGTTCATCATGTTGGGCTAAAATTTCCCCCAAGGCATTTTTAGTGACACATAGGTATAGTAGGAAGGACCTCCATAGCATTGGTGATAACAAAATAGGTATGGTAGCTAAGTATTCCTTTAGGTGCTCAAAGGATTTCTGACATTATGCATCTAGAGAAAATTAATACCATTCTTCAATAAATGAGTTAGAGGATGGTTTATTAGCCAAATATGAAATGAAGCATTTTATAGAATGGATTTTTCCCTACAAACTATAGATCTACTTCAAAGTGGAAGGTGGAAACATATTAATAATGTCTTGAACCTTATAAAGATCAACTTCAATGCCTCGAGGAGATATAATACAACCTAATATTTTTCCTAAAGTAACACCATCGATGCACTTATTAGGATTAATTTTAACCTTATACTCTTGAAGCCTTTTAAATATCCTTCATAGTACAACTAGATAATATGCATGAGTCTTATATTTACCTAATATATTGTCGGCATAGTCTTCAATAATACCATGCATCATATCATAGAATATGAAAGTGATATCCCTTTGGTATGCTTCCCCGACATTATTGAGGTTGAATGACATGACCTGATAATAAAATGTTCCCAATGAGTGGTGAAAATTATTTTGTGTTGGTCCTCTAGTGTGATCCTAATATGATTATATCTAGAAAATCCATCCATGAAGGAAAACATTTCATACCTTGATGTGGAGTCAACTATCATGTCAATATTTGATAGAGGAAAGTCATGTTTCAGGTAGGCCTTGTTGATGTATCATAAATTAATGTAGATTCTAATACCTTCTTGATTTTTATTAATAGTAACAATGTTAGAGATCTACTCTGAATAGTTGATTTTCCTGATGCATCTCGATTCTAATAGTTTTTACAACTCTTTCTTGACTAACATAGCAATACAAGGATACATTTTATTTAATTTTTGCTTAACAAGTTTGGCATTAGGATGTATAATGATATAGTTTACAACCAAGGCAGGGTCCAAACCTAGCATGTCCAAATAGGTCCATGTAACTATGTCAACAAACTCGCTCAAAAGAAATATAAAAACTTCACATCCTCCTCAATGAGGAATGCACCTAATTTGATCTAGTTAGGGTCTTATAAATTCCCAATGTTGACTCTTGTGGTATCTTCTACAAGGAGAATCAATCCATCTTCCATAATAGTTGGAAAAGATGTAAATTATCCAACAATGGTAAAGTCCTCATGTTGGACTAGTTCTTCAATTTCTCCTAAATAAGATGAATTTGAATCTCCTAATGGTAGTAATAGTCATGTAACAAAAACTATAGGATGTTCTTAGATAATTTGATCAATAGCATGTTGATATTTTTTACTAACCTCAAACCCAAAATAATGTTCATTATTGGTGGTTAACAATATCATGTATCATATCATGGAATATGATAGTCATATCCCTTTAGTATGTTTCCCTAAAATTATTGAGGCCAAACGACATGACCTAATAGTAAAATATTCCCAAGGAGTGGTGAACACTACTTTATGTTGGTTATATGGTGTGATCTTGATCTGATAATATCCATAAAAGATATCCATGAAGGAAAGCATTTCATACTTGGATGTGGAGTCAACTATCATCTTAATATTTAACAAAGGAAAGTCATCTTTCAGATAGGCCTTGTTGATGTATCATAAGTTCATGTAGCTTATAATACCTTCTAAATTTTTAATAACAAGCATAATGTTAGAGATCCACTTTGAATAGTTGATTGGTTTGATTCATCTAGCTTCGAAGAGTTTTTCCAACTCTTTTTGACTAATATAGAAATACAATAATGCATTTTTTATAGTTTTTGTTTAACATGTTTAGGATCAGGATGTACAATGATATGGTGTACAACCAAGGTAGGGTCCAAACCTAGCATGTATTAATAGGCCCATGTAAATATGCCAATAAACTCCCTCAAAAGGGTTTTAAAAACTTTACATTCTTCCTCAGTGAGGGATGAACCTAATTTGATCCACTTAGGGTCCTCTAGAGTCCTAATGTTAACTTCCATAGTATCCTCTAAAACGAGAGCTGAGCCATCCTCTAGAATAGTTGGAAAAGATGTAAATTCACTAACAATGGTAAATTCTTATGGTCATACTGGTTCTTCAATTTCTTATAAACAAGATGAATATGAATCTCTTGATGGTAGTAATGGCCATATAATAAACATTGTAGGAAATTCTAAGATAATTTGATCAAAGGCATGTTATTCTTCTGTACTGACCTCAGACCCAAAATCAACTTCATTTTTGGAGGTCTCCTAAGCTTCAAATGGAAAAGGGTGAACATCCCCATCTAGCGGCACCTAAAATAGGTTTTCACCAAGAGATTAGACTTTTTCTATACCTTCACCCTAGTCTAAATGTGCCTCAAAGAGGTTTTTCATTTGGGACCTCAATGTTTTATTCTTTTATTTTTGGCTAAGGGTGTTCACCCGCTCTCTAAAATAGGCAAAGGGGTTCAATTTGATAGAGAACCCTTGTTTACAATCTCCCAAAAGAACATTGTCTCTTGGACTTAGAAAATCACAAAAGGCCTCATCATTCTCAAAATTGTTTAAAGGTACTATGGATTCTTGTTGGTCCCAATCTATGAGTTGAGGCTGATAAATGGTAAGTGGGGAATGTCAGATTACTTGCATAATGGTATAAATGGTATATGGGTTGAATAAGTTCATACTAGTTAGGTCCTTGTATATGCTATGATCAGACTATGCTTCACTTCTAACATCATCATCACTAGATAGGTCTTCTTTGGTACTAGGTATAGACCAAAATGATAATTATGACTTTCATATTTAGCCTTCGAATGCTTGTAATGTTCATATGGTTGTAAATATCCATGGATAATTACCCCCATCCTAGAGTGAGGAAAATTGATACACTGGTGCAAGGATGAAGGTATTTCATGTATTTTTTGTATCAATCATCTACCCCAAATCAAATTGTATGATAAATCTAGGTCTAGAACATGGAAAATCATATCATGGGTCAAAGGTCCAATGATCACTAGAAAAGTAATGGTTCCTTGTGATTCCTACTCTTCATTTTCATAGGCCTTGATAGTAATAGTCTCTAGTTGAATTCATCTATTGTATATCCCATATGCTTGATTAACTTTAAAGACACAATATTCAAGTCTAAGCCATTATCTATGAGGACATGTTTAACTTTTTTCCATGTTATAACAACTTCAATTTACAATGGCTTATTATGTAGAGTGACAAGGGATTACATATCACTTTATTCGAAGGTCAATTTTTGGCTTGGGCCTAGGTGGGGTAAACAACTTTGGCTAATAGGGATTGGTCAAATAGAGAATGCTATTATATGAGATTGGAGTCCAAAAAGGAAGTTAGTCAAGTGTTAGTATGATAAACCTCAATAAAAATATAGAAATAAATATAACACCTCAAGAATAGACACTCACGGATCAAGAGAATAATTTAAGTAACTAACAATAGAAGACAAAACAATTATTTTTACCTTGTGAGTAAGAGTTGCATGTTGGCCTTGGAGGAATGTGCTTGGTCATGTGCTCAAAGAGTCTTTGACAATGGTGTTCCTTGCATCATTTCTCCTTGTCACCTTGGAATTGTTTGGCTTGGATTTGGCTAGATGTAGTACTCTATCAATATTTTTGCATTATAACATTACAAGAAAGCTTTATCTCTCAATAGTTTAAAATTATAACATTACACAAAAAATCTCTCTTTAGAAAGACCTTGGCACTTCTTTTTATAGATTTTAGATTCAATTCTAACCCAAGTGCAATTATCTTAACTTTAATTATGGTTAGGTTTAGTTTAACCATGGTTCAATTAAATATGGGACAAGCAATTAATATTTGGGATAGAGATCTCATTTATTAAGCATGGCTCTCCATTTCTAAATTTAAGGTTTTACTAGAGATATTTTGAATTCCTTGACTTTGAGGAAAAGGACATCATCGTGACCTCAATTTTATTGATATTCATTTTTACAAAATTAATATTTACTAATTTCACATATAAATTCCACTTAATCATTTATTTGATTTTCTTAGTTATTTCATTTTAATTAGCATTTTTATATTTTAGGAATTTTTAAAGTGTCCCACATAATAGGTCCAAGGCTAATCTATCAATTTGTTAGGTCATACTTTAACTGGAGATGAATCCATGAGAGGTTACTATTGTGTACATGATAATACCCCAAATAGGGATGCCTCAACATGATTCTTGGTACTAATGTCTAATGTGTGGATTACATTGGAACATTTAGTGATTCCTAGGCTTAATTTGCATTATTTTGTAGAAACCAATTTGAAGTTTGATTTGAACATAGTTGTGGCCAAAATGGGGTGTCTACAATAGGTACTCAAATATGTTTATATTATTTTAAAATGTGATAGAAATTAACTTCTCTTCACATTGAATCAACTGTTACATTTGATTTAATTTCATCATTATATACTTTTAGATAATTTGATTTAAATAATATACATGTGTAAATATACCATAAAAGAGAGTGATAAATACATAGCTATAAAAAAAATTGAAATTAAATAAATACAATAATTTGACAAATATATCACTAAAAAAAAAATTAAGCATAATATGTACCAAGTTGTGATTTAACATTATAGTAACTTTTTGTAATTTTTAAATTTCCTAAGTGTAGGGTATTGTAATGTCAATTATAGCTTCAACAACATAATCTAAGACAATGGAGTTATCTAAGATGTCAGTGATCATCTATATATAAAAAGAAAAAAAAAATTAATCAAATATTAATCAATTAAGTAAACACATACCAAAATATAAACTTAATATTATTTTACATAATAAATAAAATGTAATTAAAATTAAAACAGTGTGTAAAATACAAATGGCAAAGTAAATAAGCCCTACATAACTGATTGTGTGATGACAAGAGGTGGTGAAGCAACTATATATGGCATATAATCTGGGATGTTAGTGTCATGACGTGTTATATCAATTACATATGATGTATAATTTGGCATGCTAATGTCATGAGGTTATGAATCAACTACAAATGGCATATACTCAAATGTGATGGTGTCTTGAGGTGCTAAAGAAACTATAAATGGGTAAGTGCATGTAAATGATGGATCAAAGGGGAGTTTGAGTGGACATGTTGTTCTTGAAAAAAAAAAGCCTCAACTTGTACAGATTATTTTAAACACCTACATTCAAAATTTGAAGATGCCATAGGAACATGAATTATAGCATTTCGAGTCTAATTTCTGAACTACTATTTTTTTTTTAAATGGTTAAGTATAAATAGGTCAAATTACATAAATTTCAAGAGGTAGTATTTTTTTTTAAAGATGAGTAGATATCTGTTTTCCGTGTGGCCCATCATTTTCTTAGCTTTGTTTAGTTTTTCTTAAAACCATTTGGTGAAAAGTTAGATAAGATCATCTAGTTTATAACCAATATTTTTTTAAATTAATTAACTAATATTTTTTTTTCTAATTTTACAAGCCAATAAACCCTGAAATATGATCAATAATATATATCTGACTGTGTGTCCCTCTAACTACATCAAAAATATCAAAAAATAGATTCTTTTGAATTTGTATAGAATTAGGTCTAGTTTGAAACCATTTTTTTTTTTGGTTTGAATTGATGTATCAAAAGATAAATAAACAAAGATGAACATGTATAGTTGTGGCATATAGTTGCAACATATAGTGTCATAAATATAGGTAACAACCTTAGAAGTAATAAAAATATAAAAAAATTATATATTTAGAAAGAAGAGATTGTAGTTGATGTTGTAGTAATAGTTTCAAGAAAAAGTTTGATAAAATGCATAGTGTTTAGCATGGTTGAAGTTAATTTGGAATAAATCGATTGGTTTAGGGTTTAAGGTTTATGATTTAGGGCTTAGGTTTTAAGTTATAGGGTCCAATTTCAAAGACAATTAATTGAAGATAATTTAAGCTTATTCAACCTATTTATGACAACATAATATGATCTTGGGCTCAATTATCCCCCATGTCATCATAAATTGAGCCAATTAGTCAATCAGGGCAATTAGTGATGTGATTTTGGCTAGATTGAGTCTTGTGAACCTAATTCTTAGTCTAAATGATGTTAATTGGGGATAGAATGATTGGTTTAGAGTTTAAAGAGTTTATGATTTAGGGATGAGGGTTTAAGGTATATGGTTTATGGTTTAGGTTATAGGGTCTAATCATGAAGGCAATTGGGGCCAATTTGAGCTCATTGAACCTCTTTATGATTATAGAATGTGATTTGGGGCACAATTTGCACCAATTTCATCACATGTTGAGCCAATTAGTGAATTACAACAATAAGTGATGTGACTTAGGCTAAATAGATCCTTATGAAAATAATTATTACTCTAAATGATGTTAATTAAGGATAAATTAATTTATTTAGGGTTTAAAATTTAGTGTTTATGATATAGGGTATAGGGTCTAAACACAAAGGAAATTGGGGTCAATTTGAGCTTGTTGAACCTCTTGGTGACTATAAAATGTGATTTTGGGATCGATTATCCCTAGTGTCATTAGAGATTAAACCAATTAATCAATTGGGGTATTCAGTGATGCAATTTGGGCTAAATTAAACACCATGAACCTAATTTTTTCCCTAAAAGATTAATTTGTCCTAAATCTATTAGTTTAGGGTTTATGATTTAGGATTTAAGGTTTAGGGCTTAGGTTTTAAGGTATAGGGTTGGGGTTTATGGTATAGAGTCTAATTTCAAAGAAATTATGGATGATTTAAGCTTATTCAACCTATTTGTTACTATAAAATATGATTTTGGGGTCAATTAGCCCTCATATCATCATAGATTGATCCAATTAGTTAATTATGGTAATTAGTGATATGATTTTAGCTATATTGAGTCTTATAAACCTAATTATTAGTCTAAATGATGTTAATTATTTCTAAAACAATTGGTTTAGGGACTAAAGAGTTTATGATTTAGGGTGTAGGGTTTAGGGCTTAGGGCTTAGGGTTCAAGGTATATGGTTTATAAGTTAGGGTATATGGTCTAATCTCAAAGGCAATCAAGGTTAATTTAATGTTGTTGAACCTACTTGTGACTATAGAATTTGATTTTGGGCACAATTAGCCCAAAATTCATCACAAGCTGAGCCAATTAGTTAATTGGGGTAATAAGTGATGCAAGTTGGGCTAAATTGAGCCCTATGAAAATAATATTTACCCTAAAGCATGTTAATTGGGGTTAAATCAATTGATTTAGGGTTCAGGGTTTATGATTTAGGGTTTAGTATTTAGTTATTAGGCTATAGGGTATAAGGTTTAGGCTTTAGGGTATAAGATCTAATCATGAAGGAAATTAGGGTTAATTTGAGCTCGTTGAATTTATTTATGACTATAAAATGTGATTTTGGTCTCAATTAACACCAATGTGATCAAAAATTAAGCTAATTAGTCAATTAGGGTAATCAATGATGTAATTTGGGCCATATTGAGCCTTATGAACCTAATTCTTACTCTAAAATATGTTAATTTGGGTTAAATCAATTGGTATAGGGTTTAAGGTTTAGGGTTTAGGGTTTAAGGTTTAGGGTATTGGATTTAAAGTATAAGGTTTAAGGTTTAGGTTATATGGTCCAATCATAATGGTAAGGATTTTTTAATTGGATATTAATCAATAGGGGTGGTCAATTAATTGGTAATAATTGATAAATTAAAAAATACTTAGTTTATTCAAAATCTAGTAGAAATATCCATGATCCATGGAATGAAAAAAGCGAGGTGTGTGTGTTTTTCCATGGGATCATCGTTAGAAATGTATAACAGAACTATAAATTATGTTGTATATGGTTTTGTGAATTAGATGGTTCATGTATGCATTAGGGGTTTACCAATGCATTTATCCCAAAGTGTATACCTTAAGGGGTGTAGAAGGAATGGGGTGACATTGACTTCTACCACTTTGTGAGAGATATTCTCATACTATTCTATCATACCTACATCCCTTCATGTAGCCTTCATACCTCCTATGATATCTTCTTAAAATCTTGAAACTCTAAAATATGGATAACTTTGAAACCTTGAAACCCTAGAATCTAAGTTTTAAATATGATAGGATCTTGTAAAACCTAGAATTTGCATTAAAGCTCTTAGAGTTTTGAAACCACTCTCAAACATCTTGAAAGTATATAAATAAAATATTCCTTAAAGTATAAAAAGTTAAATTTCCATATTTATTAGAGTTACAGCCAGGATCACTAGATCAATGAGTTTTCATAGTGAAGGGATCATGTGAATTAAGCAATCACACATCACAAAACTAAAATCAATTGAAACAATCCATGAGAGAATATTGAAAAAACATTAGATAAAATAGTGAATACTCCACATAAATATATATTGATAATATGATAACTTAGTGAAGAGGAATATATAGAAGGATTAGGGCGAGTGAATCATAGGAGAACTCACTGTGGGACTAAATGTAACTCATTGTGGGACTAAATGTAACTCACTATGGAACTCATAGGATAACACGTAGTGGCACTCAATTGAAATCTAGGTGTAGCTCACCCTCTCTTCCACTTAACCTCTTTATAACACCTAAGTAAGTTACAACTAAATGTTTAGGGATAATCCAATTAATAAATAAATGGAATATTAAATATCCTTCACCAACATAACCCCCCGTTTGGCCCCCCATAAGCCTACCCACATAAAAATAAAGGGTATAAAATAAAACATGGATCCTAGAAACAAGGCCTGATGAGGTATACACATACAAAGCAACTCTCAAAACAAGTGGAATAAAAGGAGAAAACCCAAAGGGAAAATTCTACCCCCTAAAAAAGAGAAAAGATAGGTTTAGAAAGCCCCACTCCAACACCCTCCCCCCTTAAACATAGCTTAGGTGGATTGAAGAATGAAAAAAGATCTACAAATGTGGTCCAAATCCACTACTCAAACACTGAACAAGTTGATATTGTATGCACCAAAATAGTTCCATATATCATGGGAGACTATCAACTATCATAAAGTGGTGTCAAAATATAGATAAGATCTCTCAATGATGATGGACCAAGCAATGATGGAAGAGACAAGAAATTGAAGAAGTGAAAATGTGCCCAGAATAGAGCACACAAATTCATGAAAGTAGACAAGGCTAAATCGATAAATCCTCCATGGCACTTTATAACTTAGTGCACATACAAAAATATCTCAATAAGTACCAAATGAAAAAAAGGAAGACACTTGGCTTCACCAAAATATATCCAAACAAGGCGACTATCTACCTATCAAAGAAGCCATCATGTATAATGAGAGATGCTCCAAAAAACAAGGGAGTAGAAAAGTGTCTCCATAGAAAAAGGCAAGGTGCTAAGAAAGGGGCCTTGATGGAGACATAACACAAATAACAAGTGTGTCAAGGTACCAATTAAAAAATAAAATAGAACATGTTATGGACTGATGGAAGAGTATGGTAAATGGCAAAAAAATACATCATGTAGTAAAAAACACACCTGAAATGATCAACTACCAAAACTGACAACCTATAAAATTACATGTAAAGGATATTGGACTTAGCCAAAAATATGTCAAGTTAGCAATAAGTGTAGTAATCAATACAAATAGTGCACACTCAGAATAGGGATGTCAGTCACAATTGAAAATGCATCCATGTGTGAGAAATTTGTACACAAAGTACAATGTAGAAAGCAGTAGGGCCTATAGCACAGGAAACCCCACTAAATATGAAACTTCATAAATTTAGTGTGCTTACATTGAAAATAGAACCAATGTATTGGGAATGAAAAATAAAGCACTTTTGTAAAAGGTAGCACTCTATTCTAAATTACCAATCAAAAGTAATGACAAATTATATTTCACATCATTAATGGCTTATTTTAATTAAATTTGCACAAAAAAATTTAAATACTCCAAGGTCTACAAAGCAAACATAGACTTATATATAGTCATTGGAATAGAAATTAAGATCCTAACTTCTTCCATTATAATGCTAGGTCTTTAATCAATTTACCAACTCACCCATATGCATATTTTTGCAAAAATAATGTTATTTCGAGGGTAATTAACAACCAAAAAAGCATTTTGACTAAAAAATAAAATTTAGTCACATGTTTAAAGTGAGCAATATTGAACTAGAGACCTCTATAAGGTAAATTTAAATACTTAACCAACTTGCTTATGCACTCACGTGTGCATTACAATTAAGGAAGACATATTTATCCTTGATTTTAATTGAACTATTTTATAAAGGGAATTAAATATGTAAGATTTAATAAATGTTTAGGAAAGAAATATGTTTTTTATGACTGAGCATTAAAATAGAGGAAACTCGAGCACTGCCATTATCACTATAATGTTTTGATTATGCCAATGGTTTTATACCCTGACCAAATACATAATTTTAGAAAGAGTTGATTTTAATGCCCTCCCAAACAACCCTAAACTGATCTAAAATGATGAAAAGAGGATTTGGGTCTTGATATTTTGAATCATAATGCAATACAACACTTCAATTTCTATAGATTAAAGCACAAATATTTTGAAACCCTATAAAACGGCTCTAAAACTATAGATTTTGATGCCCTATAAATAGATCTAAACTGATTAAATTCAAGGAAAATAATATATGGGATTTGATAAGCTCATTAATGGATACTATATAAATTTGATCTTCATGAGTCAAAATGGAACATGGATGACCAATTTTAACTCCTACAGCTCAGTCAAGAGATAAAATCCTAGTTGGTAGGATTCAAAAACACAAGAGGTGCACAATTCCATGCTTCTAGAGTACATGAGAGACACACATGTCCATGCTTTTAGAGACCAATTGATTCAATCATCCAACCATTCCAATCTTTGAATGTAGCTACCTTCTATTTTTAATAGATGATGATAGCTCAATCCAATAATAAGATAGAGACTTTTCTTGTCAACAATAAAAAAACTCACATGGATACATGGATATACCAAACATAGAGCTTTGAGCTTAAAAATGACTGCTAATGTATGCCTCACAGATCTTAAAAGAGTAAATTGGTTTCCAAAATGTATATGGATAACAACACATATAAAAATATGGAAATGCCAATATGAATCAATATGCAAAATAAAATCTTAATTTTGAAACAAAACTAACAACGAACTCGATAATCATGAACATGGATTGCTTCTCATATACCATATTAGAATTATGGGTAGGACCACTAGATCAATGAATTACCATGGTGAAGTGATCACATGAATCAAGCAAGCACACATCACACAACTAAAATAAATTGAAACCATCGATGAGAAAATATTTCAAAATCATTAGGGAAAATAATGAATATTCCACATAAATCTAGACTGATAATACAATACCCTAGTGAAGAGGACTATATATAAGGAGTAGGGGGAGTGAAATCATAGGATAACTTATCATGGGACTAAGTGTAACTAACAATGGAACTCATAGCAGACTCATAGTGTCACTTAATTGAACTCCAGGTGGAACACACCCTCTCACACACTTAACCTCTTTATCACACCTAAGTAACTTGAAGCTAAATGTGTAGGGATAATCCAATTAATAAATAAATGGAATAATAAATATCTTACACCAATAATAGCTAAATGTAAACACATACTTAAATGTTTATTTTATTTATATACCATTCATGCCAATCTAATACTAAACTATTCTACATATGTACTTTTATAAAAATAATACTGTGTATGCAGTTCTAAAGACTAAAATCACACACATACTCCTAGCTCAATAATTACCTAGCCTATGTTCTAAGATTGCATATGCAATTTTTTTAAACCATGTATACAAAAACATTGAAGTCTATTTGAATGCAAATTATGTCCACTTTTTGGCCCTCCAACTCCACCCACTTACCCAAATGGAACATATTATTATGTACTAGTGTCTAAATATACTAAAGTAATTATAAATGGCATAGACTAGTGGGTATTCATGTGTTACACAAGTGTTGGTCTAGTCTCCATAGATGTAACCCATATATATCATCTCTAAATATGAGATCTAGTACACTTCGTCTCACATGATGTGCAATGATGTACAATAAATTTAGGATGAATTCTAGATATGCCATTACTAATAGTATGGACACTAGTACCAATATTACAAGAGACACTAGCACCAATAGTAGGAAGGACACTACTAGATGTACCACCACCTATAGTCTATGTATAAATCCTTAGTATATGCATCCCATGGTCATCATAACATGTGTGAGACTAGTAATTGTCTCAAGGGTGTCCATCTTTGTGCCCCAATGTAATATTTTAGGGATATAAGTATGTGTTATTATCCTTCTATTTCTATGAACTCAGTTATGGAAATTTTGGTTTTACCTGGCACATATTCTATCAGATGAGGACCCACCTCAACTAACTTGGGAGGCTTCATGTTGAAATAATTTGGGATTTATTATAATATAAACTCACAATAATTTTTTATCAAAAATTATAATGGAACCTCATTATTATTAAATGGAGGCTCATCAAACACCATCCACCACTTATCCCAAAAGTTGGTTTTTATCTCTACATGAACACAAAAATCAATGTTAATATATTTACAACTCAATGGTGGTGGTTGGTTGTAACTAGGCTTAATAAAAAAAGCATACACTCATTTTGTTATATTTTTATTAAGGTCCCCATATGATAATTTATTATAATAATATTGTTTTGACACCTCTCTTTTATGTAACATTAAATCCATTTGTGAAGTGACATTTCCTAATTCATTAAAAATAGACTCAAATGTACTATAAAGTGAATTACGTGAACTATGACTTGGAGAGTAATGCAAACTATTGATAATAATTTGTAATTGTTGTCATTTTGCATTATATTATTCATATAATTTGATGTTTTCTTTTATGAATTCAAACTACTGATGATTTTGATCATGGTTTTTTTCAACATTTTCTTTAGTCAATGGATCCATCAAATTTTGTATCTATATATATATAAATATAAGTATTCTTTAATAAATTTAGATATTTCAATGTAAATTTAATTTCAAACCATAAACATAAATAAATATAAATGAAAACCCTAAAATTAAAATTTAATAATCAACATACATGATATTGTAATCAAAATGTCAAATTAAGTTGGTGGGATGCAAGGCTAAAGGACACACATCCTCTTCAAGACCTATTCCAAAATAAAAGAGCTCCAAATTGGAAAAATTAAATCATGGGTTTGAGGAAATAGGGGGAATAGAGTTTTAATAAGGGTGTACTCCGTTTTAGATCCAAAAAAGGTGTGCAACCTTTATGGTGAAAAGGGTGTATGTCATTTGTGGGGTAAAGGGCATATGCCATTTATGAAAAGGGCATATGCCATTTATGAAAAGGGCATATGCCCTTTTGATTTGGAACCATGCTAAGCAAAAATAGGTACTAGTAATTTGAAAAAATAGGGCGTATGCCCTTTGAAAAAAAAAAATCTTACCAAGTTTGTCAACTTTTTTGTCCCCTAACTTTATGCATCCACCCTTAATCTAGTAGTGTATGTCAGACATGGCACCAAATTTGACACTCTGAAGATGAGTTGGATGTTCCCTCATGACTGAAAGGGACATGTTAAAAAACAATTGACTATATGGGACTTTAATATGGCCACCTCACCACTCCACTTCACAAGTGATGGGACTATGATCATAAAGGACAATTTCTATATGGACTATTATATCTTGTTGAGAAAAAACCAATAAGGATAACACATATTACTCAAAAAACATCATACAATCCATGTTTTTGAAGTCCCTATCAGTTTCAACATGATAATTTTACCATGTAAACCATGGTTTATTAGTTAATACATCTTGTTGAAAGAGTGGATCCATTCAGCCCTATCGGTGTTTAAAATAAAACAACACTTCACATCCTCCAAACACACCGTCTTATTTTAAGGCTTATAGCTTTATCTTCAAAACTATCAATCATATTTAAATCATCACAAATTAGCTAGGTAAAAAGGGGAATTTTTTTAGAGAGCCATCTCCATAACATCCTTATATCATGGCCATAATTGGAGTAAACATGGGGAACACTTAAGGAATGGCCATTAATGTTAATTAATACTCAAATAACTCTATGGGAACTTATAATGACCATTAATCAATTAATTATTTCCAAGTTATATAATAATAGTCTCCAATTGAGGATGGAAATCTATTCCACATAGATCACTAATCTTGCATCCCAATCAACTTTAATTAAGTAACAGTCATAAAAGAGTGCATCAATGTAAACATCATTATTGATTTTCAATAATTATAAGAGTACAAACATTATTACTATTATTTAGAATACATTATGGAATATCACAATAATTTTTCATATTCTCTACCACATAAAGTGCCTATTTTTTTTTTTTTACATAACAAATTATTATTCATCCAATTAATACAAAATCCTCATTATCCATATGCTATTAGTTTTTTATTCCTTTTTTTCATTACAAACAAAATAAAGGTACAATATTGTGTAAATATTATCATATAAATCTAGCAGTATGATACATCTATTGGTATCATAAAATGATTGCATTCATCTTCCCAGAATGGAATGAATAGCAATAACCAAACTAAGAAATATTGATCCCTGAAATATTGCACACCTACAAAATATCCACACTAAATAATAACATTGAACATAATAGGAAGATTAAAATCATCATTGGAGGGATTTTCTTGTAACCATATAACCTTTCATATCCCCCACACACTTCTTATCTACTTATAGTGGCACTACCCTTCCATGAAGGTATTAGATGCATAAAACTGATAGAGAAAGAGAAAATGAGTGTGCATAAAAGAATCATAGAAATAACATGCAACTCCCCATAATGTATCATATGATAATGGATTGGAATAATAAATAAATAACATTCCTAATATATACTAATATAAATTCAAGCATCCCCACTCTTATACTAGGTATTTTTTCATAATTACAGACAATAGGTAGACTTTTAGTGACCCCATAAAAAACTCTAACCCTTAATACAAAGATTCTATTTTTTTTAAGTAATAATAATGGGAAATGGGCCCTTACCATATGGTACAAAAGGATCTAACTATAATATTATATAAAGAGATACAAACTAAGCCTCTAGGAGAAAATATGGAGACAAGTAGAAAGCCACAAATCCAACAAACTAGATACAAGAGATAAGACCAAAGAACTAAAGCCTAAAAACTATGCATCTTATATTAGTTGAGGATTTATATAGTGAATCACCACCTTGAAACCAATCTCATGAATTAGGAAGATCCCAACACCATAATCCTTGGTTACCAACCACCAGAAAGTTCTTTAAACACTGAGACTATAATACACACTCCAAAAGTTAGAGAACTAGATCCCTACATGACAACTTGAATAAAAATGTAAGTTGTCACCAAGTCAAGACTTTTATAATTAATTATCTATATTATTCCTAGGGAGGGTTTCTTTTAGAATACAAATATTCATTATGAAGAAGGTGAACAACTCCAAAGTTATTCAAGAAATATGATGGAGATTTTGTCTCATGATACTTGTGGGAGAAATAAATGCCATCAAAAAAAAGGAATGACATGGATGATATCTTAAATGATGGATTGAGCTACCACTGACCAAATATTATCATTATAATAATGTTATAACTAAGATGCAATCATCTTCCATGATTAATTTCTTGAAATTAAAATCAATGGTGGTTTTCAAACCTTTGAGAAGAACTAGAGATTCAGTCGAATTATTAGAATACCAAAGAATGTTGAGGAAAAACATGAAAGCACTTATCCTAAATAATATCTAAATATTCCTCCTCCACAAACAAGACTTGGGTTACCTTTGGACTCCCCAAAAAAATTTATCTTGACATAAATTTCACTTAGAGGATTATAAGAGGCCAATAACCTTTTGTTAATATAGGGAGGGATTATGAAGTTGTTATTTATCAACTTCCATTTTAATAGGATATAAAAATCATCTTCAGTGATTTTATTTTTAGGATACGACACTTTAGCCTTAAATAACTCTTGAAGTAGTGCCTCAATTTTAAGAGTGAGAAAGAGGGAAGGTTCCTAAATACTTTATTATTTCTTTCCTTCCATAAGCTCTAAATGATCATAGGTAGGAACATTACCCAATTACTTTTAAATTGATCCCCTCCTTATTGTGTTTAGTTAATTAAAATCTGTTGTATAAATTTAGTTGCTACCAAAAGTATATTCATTTTCATAAATAACAAATACCAAATTATACACACAAAGGAGTAATGAAGGAGGATGTGGTTAGGGGTTTCATAATTATCATTATAGAAAACATACTAGGAGGGCCATTGAAAACTAATCCTTTGTAATATGTCCCATAAGAGAGATTTATTATTCATGCCAAACCACAAATTTATGCTAGCTTTAGGAAGATTATGAAGTATCTAAAAAAAAAATTGCAAGCCATAAAGGTGTATTAATATGATATATCAACTTATTATAGGTTTGTTTCATTGAGAAGTTTCTAGAAGGACCTCTAGACCGTTTTATTCCATCAATGTACACTAAGTCACGGATATAGTGAGAGTTCAGGAGGAAGTTGAGAAAAAATAGAAGATCAAAAGAATGGTTGGCAATAGAAAGACTCATATTTTTCCATATTATCTAAAGGCCCCATAAATTGGGGTTTCAACCTAGTAATTACAAACTAGATCAACCCATAGGTTTGAAAAATACTCTTCTACAATGTTTAAGGAAGGATGATTGCAAAAAGGGACCACATTAGACCTAGAATCCTTCCAAGAGTTAAAATATATACCATTTCTAATATCCTAGTGGAGGGAGTTAGAGATAAGGCCTCTACATTTCCCAATGAAGTTATATATGTGAGACCCATACATTCGATGCCCTATACTAAAAATATAGGTTGGATCATCTACATTATCAAGATACTTTCTTTAGAGCAAGATTTTCCAAGTGCTATGTTTCTCCTAATAGATTCTCCATAGAATTTTTTCTCCTAGAGATACATTCATCTTGAACAAATTTATGATTCTAACCCCACCTCTTGATTTAGGAAAGCAGACATATTCCCATTTCATTAAAGTAAATTTATTAGACTCAAAATTACCATTCCATAGAATACTTTTCATAATGTTAGTTAATCTAGATTTGACACTAATTGGATATTCTTAGACTAACATCATATAAAATGAAATTACTTGGAGTACAATTTTCTAGTGTAAATTACACATTTCTTAAGTTATCCAATCATATTATGGGATCCTAATCTCACAATTTTTTTTTTGTATTAAGATGATATCACATTCAACCACCTACAAATTCAATAGGACCTAAATGTTACTTTAAAAACATGGGGTTTACATATACCATGCATGAAATACATCACCAAACCAAGGTATAATCTATAATTAAGGATCATAATCCAAATTCCAAACCCATTTCATTTCTCTATTCTCAAGTAGAAGAAAAATAATCATCATAAGTTTTGTATCGATAAATAAACACAAAATTTACCATAAGGTGTCCAATTGCCAATGTTTTACAAAATCAAAAAGTATTGGACTAATATCAATAAGTTTAACATCTATAATTTTTCATATAAGTTCAGTATTTCATTATCTTAGGTTTTGTTTCCTAGGATGGGATTAATATTCAAATGTATAATTATTTACTCGTAAAGGTTCCAATTGAAAAAAGGTTATTTTCCAATACATGTTCAAAATGAAACAAATGTAACTTCCACAGTTATGTTACCATTTATATTTAAGATCCAATAACAATTATTTTCTAAGTTTCATTCTATGATTTATTCTTGAATGAAAAATATCATTTCATGAAAGATACAATATTTATCAATCAACCTAGCAAGGTAAGTCCTACCTGAATTCAAACCTTAATTCCTAACCTAGGGTTCATGAGAGTTAAGTACTCCAACACCATTTTCATCCCAACTAGTATTCCAATTCTACATAAGGTTCAAAATCCAAAATATATGACTAAGTTTAATAAGTATTTTGTTGTTGCAAAATTTTACGCCCTTAATTAAAAACTAGTTTTCAACAAATCTCCTTAAGTGACCATTGTATATTTTGAGTACCTAATGTTTGCAATTTATGTGGTGGGGGGAAATTTTATTTTAATTTCACTTTTTATCATTTCACCTATTTTATTATTTTTTGATTCTCATAATTTATTGATTTTTAATGTAATTTATAACGAACGCAATAATATGAGCATCTGATGTTGGTAACAATGATGTGCCTATATTGAAAGGATATATGGGTGATTTCTATATCAGATATATGTTTGCATTTTAATTATAATATAAACTTTTTGTAACTTTTTAATATCCATTTTTGCATCAATCATCATCATTTTTGACAATGATAGATGATAAATTCCAACATTACAAGTGTCACAAATTTTAGAATATATAATAGGTGACACAAATATCAAAATTTTAATATAATATAGTTTCTCTTTAAGCATAACATCTTATAGAGTTATAACCATGTTGGTTCACATGGTATCAAAAGATTCAATAATTAATATTCATGTGTAGTTAAGTTTCAATTTTAGTGTTATGATTTACTTAATTTATCTGCATATCTAGAATAATGAACTTTGATTCATAGCATTCTTAGTTTACAAGTTATAGATATAATCAATTGGGATTTAATCTTGGTTCATGGTAACTTCTAGTAGAATTATGGTGTAAAGAGGCATTCTTTTGAAAGGAATTGTCATTGTTTGCATATAATTTTACTTCATGGCATAATTTTAGATCTTACAATGCTTGAAGGATTAATATTTTGAAATCCCAATTTTATGATTCTTACCTTAAAAATATAATGAATATCGATGTTAAATATTACAATGATATTTTGGAAGTTTAAGTTTTGAAAATTTGACACTATGCTTAAATGTTTGCAAATTCTTAGTAAGTATGTTCAAATGTCACATGGTAGTTAAAAACTAGATTGGAATAGGAAAGTTGAAATTAATATTTAAAATTTCAATACAAACTAAATGCTATGTATGAAGTTGAATATATTTGGCATAAAATTGGCTTGGAAGTTCATAGATGGACAAAATATCTAGCAAAATATTTTTCAAATATTTTTTTAAAAATGATAAGGTAGTTCCCATCACCATTTCTTAGGGAAACATGGAATGAACTAGCACTTCGACAAGTAATCCCAACTACATAGTTAATTCACCTTAGATAATGGATTTAGTTGGTCCTTATTTTATCATGATGGTCTATCCTCATTTAACATTTTTCAAATCCCTACTCATAGTAAAGCTCTGTTATTTTACATCCATGAAGGCATTACAAGGCTATGAGATTCAATATAGGAGCATATATCTTTCAAATGTATAAATGTTGTCAAAACAGGTATGAAAATTTGTTTATATTATCCACAATATGAAGAATGAAAATATATTTTTGGAAAATAATAAATTTTAGTTTTACATAAGCATTATTGGTTTCATGAAAAAATTGATGTTTTGACTACAATGTCTATACAAATATATTCTTCAGTGTTCAACCTTTAAGATCTGAATTTCATCTTTTGTGATCTATTTTCAAGAGTTTAAGAGTGATGAATAAATAAGTATTATTTATTCTTATTTTTGGGTGTTTGAATAAGTTTTTCATCACTTATTAAAGAGGCATGCACTTAATGGTTTATTCTTGCATAAAATAGTTGGTATTGAATCACATAGAAAGTTGATAAATGAGAGTTTTGAGTTGGTTGCTCTAAGTAAAAGTATTATTTAGGAATGAATGTCCAAAGCTTTGTTTCATATGTATAAGAATAAACAACTGTAACCTATTAATCCATATATAGGAATGATTTTTGAGTCTATTCTTTATTGGTTCTCTAGTTTAACTTTGTGCAAATGGTAAATGGTTTTTATTTTGAAATGGATATGATATCATAGACAAAAATTATTTCTCGAGTGGAAATATTGAAGTATGGAATATATGCATGTTCAACATTTTGATAAAGGTGAAGTTTAATAATAATAGTTATGTGTGGATATGTTTTGAAATCCTACATATTACTATTAGAACAGGGTATCATATATTGCAAAAAAAATGCATGAATGTTACATAATAAGTTAGTTGGTTGGTATTCATGGCTCACACTCCATGCTAGAGGAAAATACCTGACTCACAACACAAGTGGGAGCAAAAAATAAAATCATGTTAAACACGTCACTTAATAATAAACACCACTATTAAGCACAAGTAGTGGCACCCAATGGAATGGGGTGTGATGCACCTCAGGTACCACCACTTATACCTCCCAAAAGGTGAAAAATCTATTCATGTAGATGTAACCACTTCACCCCTCAATTTGACACAACTCCTACTCTCCTGTGGGCACTAGTTCTCAGATGCAGCCTACTAATGGTTAGGTTATTGATATGACCATGTATCCCCTGGATATAAATCCTACATATTTATTTCTCTAGTGGATTCATTATTATTTTAGGTATATATGTTTTTTTATTGATGGTGGTAGTATGAAATTGTTTGATTTTTCTTTGAAGAACAACCTTGGAACCCATTAATGTTTCTAGGTTTACATCAAAACAATGAGTCATCTAGATGGGGGGATTTTTTTTGTTTTCAATAGCAACTCATTTTTTTTCAAAAATGTTTGAGCTATAAACAAGATTGGTTATTATTTCATTTTTGCACTAGTTTAAGTTATAAAAATATAAGTATTGAATTATTTCAAATAGATTATAGCTCAGTGGCCTATACTAATGATTTTAAACCATGGTGACATCTTTTAATGAGATTATTTTGAATGATGTTTTAGCTCTAGAAATATACAAGGCTGTGGTGGATCCCATGACTTTTGTATTCTTGAATATATCTATTACAACTATAACCATGATTCTCTAAGTTCATTTCATCTTTATGGGTTATACCAATATAAGTGTTTAGATGTATAAATTTTTAGTTGATATAGTGCTACATGTGAACATTAGTTTGACTGCATAAATGATTTATCATTTTAAAATTGTTGACATTTGGTCTATGAAATCACAATATTTTTATGTTTTATTTGTAGGTGGTTTATATTTTTAAGGAAAATATATTGATGCTTGTGCAAACCTTAAAACCTGATTCTTTTCAATGTATTTTTTCTCTTGTCAAGATAGATAAAGGCATTAAAATAAGTATTCTAGGTTATTTGGTTTTCAAAATACCTAGATTAGTTTCAAAATAAAGAGTTGATTTTAGTTTTCAAGTTCAGTTTAATAATTGTTGGGACAATTTTATTTGTTGATTTTAACTCATGACCTTTTTTATTTTGACAAGGTAAGATGTTTGGTTGAAGTAGAGGATCATTTTATTATATTAGAAAAATTAATTGGGGAAGGAATAATCAATAGCAAAAGGATGCATGACCTATGAGAAACACTTAATGAGGCATATCTTTATGCTAATGACCCTATTTTTTTACTATTTTAAATAATATGCATCATAATATTCCTACCCCTCATGGCACTCACACTTGGTGAACACCTTATTGATGTAATTGGTAGTCTCATCCATTAGGACATGGTTCATCAACTATATCTTCTTGCTAAATTCATCAAACTACCCTTAAAAACACTATACATATTGATCTTGTGCCTCAACATACTTAATATCTTCACCTCAAATATCTTGTTGGTGCATCCATATCTTCTTATTTTCCTTATGCTAGCCATAAATGTGATAGTAGTCTTCAACCCAGCCTATGGTGATACATGTTGAAGAAGATAAAATTGGAAGTGGATGATGAATTAAGAAGATTAACATAGATTGAGATGCTCATAATACCAATGGAATAAATAAAATACCACACTTAGCAAGGAGTTCCTTTAATTTACTTAGATTTAGATGAGGAAAAAGTAGGCTGATGATGAAAAAAAATTAATTTGTTTTTGAAGTTGATTATGCCTTTAGGAACTTTCAACTGATTGACTACTTTCATGTTTTTTGCTTTTGCTGGAGGATATCATGCTTATAGTTATTAAAAATACATACTTGATACAATTAATTTTTAATTAGTTTTGTTTCACAATCTTAACTTATTTTGATTATATGCTCAAAAACCTGATATTATACTTACATATTTGCCTCTCTTTTTGACATTTTGATCAAAGTATATGATATAATACGTGGAAATAGTAATAATGGCTTTGTCTAACATATTTGTATGATTGGAATAAGTTTTTTCACTCTGTATAAGTATTTTTACTCATGTCTACCATGGATATTATGAAAATATTGTTATGATCAATACTACCAATTCTCTTTATCATGACAAAAATAAATTAGAATTAGAATTATTATGGATATAATTTGAGGAAAGGAAATATTATCCAAGTATAATATGGAATTTGGGAGTTATTTTTTACTTCGAGTTAATCTTATATGTTAATTGGCTTACATGATAATTGGTTTTCATGACATAGTGTTTAGTAAAGTGAGTGGGCCCCCACCCATGAGAATTATTTTTTTATCTTATTGAAATTTTATTGAGTCCTATTTTAAAACACCCTTTATTATGAAGTTATTTATTCTTATAAAACCTTCAATTTTTAGAGTTAATTAACTTTTAATAAAGTACAGCTAGATTATTTTAAGTTAATTAAAAGTCAATTATAAATTTTAAAGTATATTTTAACTTTAAGTGAGTATTTTAGGAGGACTTTAATGATATCATTAAAAAGTGGAAGCCATATAGGTACTATAGATCTGCATTGATATTTCTTATTCTATTTCTCTTTCTATATAAATTCTCCAAGATTGACCATTGATTGTAAGAATACAAAGCAACACATTATTTGATGGTGAATTGCCCTGTTTGGTATATATCATCTTAAAAGAGGGGGACTACAAAAAAACACTAAAAAAACCACAAGGTAAATTATGGTTTAAAATAAGAAAGTATAAAATACTAGTTATAAAATAAAATACCAAGGCATATGAAAAGGAGACCAAGGTCGCATAAAAAGCCTGAGGTGCTACCTAATATCCACAAGAGAAACTCGGGTCAACTATAATAAATATATAGAATAAAATATCAAGACTTTCCAAAAATAAAGTTGATGGAGTATGAAAACCTATAGGTGCTACCAAAGATCAATAAGGAAAACTAAAGCAAACTATAAATGAAATAAAACATCCCAAAAAGGGGGATAACAAGAAACTAAGTCACCATAAAGTGAGTAATAGTAAAAAAGATGTAATGTAACCGTAAGAAATATGTTAAACAATAAAAATGTATAAAAATTAAAGCATGCGGTACATAAGATGAAAAAAGAGTGGCATGCATGCTAAAGATAATAATGTAATATGAAAAAATGTAAGAATGTGAAATTAAATATACAAGATAATCAAGCATATATTCAGAAATAGCATGAAACATATTTTTTTTTAAACATAAATAATAGTAGTTGAGGGTCTTGAGGTGTGGGCCTCTAAAAATCTCAAAAATTATGTTGATTAGCTTTACATTTATCTATCAAATGTGTATAGCATTCATGCCAAAGGAAGTACACCTCCCCATTTTTGGAGATATGTGCAGGTGTATCCTTTGAAGGTAGAATGTTTGATTAAAGAGGAAAATTAACTTATTCAAGATAAATTACATATAAATGTACTCAAAGATCTCGATAATTATCTGGATAATGTGTATTCATACCGTGAAAGTAATAGGAGTGTATGGGAGTAGACAAATATGGTGGTTAACTATCCATGGTAGGATCTTGGACTTTCAAACTCTTATGCTCTAAATATCTATAATAATGTCTACACTCTTAAAATTAATGAATAAATACCTTATAAACTTAAAAACTACTATTTTATTAAAGCTTGTGGGAATGGTGTCAAAGCCAACCTCTAGGAAGAAGAGATCTAGGAGGATCTGTTTCACTAGATCTTATTTAATATTAACATTGTTTCACATAAATATTTATGTTAACATCAGTATCACTAGTATTAGGTTATTCATATATGTGCCAATTTGTAAAATCCATTTCCATTTTTTCATTACCACACAACTCCTATAATGTTAATACTATAGAACTCAACTTGTCAGTTATGACAATTAGTGATATCACCATGCTCTTGGTTATGAAGTGGTTGTTACTAATTGTTGTAATATTTCAACCAATGCCTTATCTTCCTTTATTGTATAATAATGTACACTTATATTATTTATATTATAGACATATAATAATTAAGTGAGGAGGTACATAGACATAAGATATCTGATCTCTCAGATATTGTACAGAACTTAGCATAATATAACTTTACTATTAAAACTTTATTTTAGATATCGTATCTTTCTTACTTTAATTGTTCTTGGAACACATTGTAATTTCATATTCTCTACCATTCATAAAAAAAAATATATGTTTGTAACCCTCTTAAATTTGGTTAAGTAGGTTGGTCATTAGGTCTCCTCTTAGACCCTAGTTTAATGGTATTAAACATTGCCCTTCATATTATTTCCTAGTAATATTATGATATATATGAAATCCATCATTTTTTATATGCCCACTCATATGAGTTCTAGTTACAAGAATTTAGGGTTCAAGATTTGTTACCCTTCATCATAAATTCTTTCACATTCTTAAATGGAAGACAAATATTTGATGACACCAACTTCATAAATATTCAAGAATAGTATAGAGGATTCATTGCAAATATAATAGCAATATTTGGAATAAAATAATGCATACAAATGATCAGGTATTGTTGATCACTTCTTATAAATTCTCAAGAAATAAACTCCTTCCAATAGTTTTCATTCTCTTAGATCACTTTTTGGTCAAACTCCATATAAGGTACAAGTCAATCTAGACATTTCTAGGTTTAAAGGAAAAATAAATCCAAATGCACTAGATAAATGGCTTAACCTTATATGTTCATATTATGCAATTAATAAATTCTCTAATTGATAAAATATTACATTTTCTCTTCTAATAGTTTATTTATTATCAAATAAATAGTGGTAAAACTATTGCACTTCACATGAAAATCATGAAGAGGAAGTTAGTTTAAACACATTTGTACACACATAGAATGGTTTCATAGAATCACTAAAACAAACCTATTATCCTATTTAAAACTATGATGACCAATACATCAAGTCTCTTAAATGTGTCAAAGTAAATAAAAATATGTGCAATAATACACATATACTTTTCATACCCTAGTGTCTAAACTTGGGATTCAATATTTGGATCAAAGTCTTTTTTTAAAATATAGGTCAGGCTTGAGACCTCATATCCAATAATATATGGATGTATTAAGATCTTTTCAATCAAAAAATCCTACAAATTTGCTTGTAAATTTAAATCAAACACCAAGGCCAAGGCTAAGATAGAATATTTTAAATGTCAAACCAAGCAGTAATCTAAATTTTCTTAGCATAATTTAAAACCAAGGAATATCTCTAAACACCCTCCACAAAAGAAGAAACATTTGTTAAATGATCAAAATAAGTAGTATAAGATTGAAAAGTCATGTCCAGTTCATATCTCTAGCAATCATTCTAGTGTATAATGTCATACTAAGAAGAATTTACTTTCACAACTTGAAGTAATTGGTACAAATACAAAATCATTAGAAAAAGTATATCAGGGCATGGATTCTAAACCTAGTGCCATGGTGGGTACCGTAAACATATATACTAACCCTATAGAAATAGATTAAGCATATATATTTTTCCATTCATAAATGTGGATCAAATATAAACTAGTACACTTCATTGTTGACAATGAAATTCATAATAACTTGATTTCTTCTAATGAAATTCAAAAGTTGAAATTTCCACTGATGTCTCACCCATAACCATACTCTATCAGATGGTTCAATGTGGGATCAAAGAAACATGTCACTCAATAGTTTCAACCAGTGTACAACATTAACCCTTTTCAATAGATAGTCCTTTGAGATGTTAATCCATTAGAGGTATATAATGTTTTACTTGGTCAACCATATCTTTACCATTGACATGAGATCTATGCAACAAATTCTATCAATGTTTTCATAGATGTTATTGATAAGAGATATTGCATACTAGAAGTAGTCACTAAGCTATCACTCATTAGCACTAAGAAATGACATTTAGTAAGAAGTTCATTATTTTATTGGAAACATCTTAATGCAATAAAGTCCTTGTGGCACCAATCCATACCATAATTAATCTAATAGTAGAAAAATAAGTCTTCAAGTTAAATCTATAGTTGGAATAATATAAGGATATTTTTTAGATACTAAGGAAGTACCTACACACTATGTGGTGAAGTAAACTATTTATTTTATATTTGGACTACCTCTACCTAATGCTTACTTATACCACAAATCAGTTATTGAGAATGAATAAATCAAGCAATACAACCATGAAAATATGGACAAAGGGCATATCAGGCCTAGCTCATCACCTTGAGATAGCCCAATTGTGCTTATGCCACATAAATACAACACATTGAGGTTTTTAATTGATTATAAATATCTCAACAAGATCACAATGAATAACCATTATCCCCTTCCAAGGATTGAGGACTCGCTAGACCAATGTCATAGTGTAAAATACTTCACCAAATCAATCTTAAGTTTAGGTATCATCATATTCATGTTTAACTAGATATTTATGGAATACAACCTTTAAATCCATGGGATATTTGTTTTAATAGTTAGTCATACCCTTAGGTTTGACCAATGCACCAAATACATTAATGCAGATAATGAATGACATTCTCAATCCATTCACTACTTCATTTTTGTAGTTTACATTGATGACATCCTAATCTTTAGTAAAATATGGGATGAACATGTGTTTCATAAATAAAGTTGTATACACATAATATTTTCACACTTATATTGATTACTAACACTTCGTATCTTGCAGTAACCTATCAAGTCTCAATCTCTCTGAGTGCATGCCTTAAGGGGTGCACCGGGAAAGGGGTGGGAAGACCTTGGTGCTTTGTAAGATTATAGTTCCTTTTTCCACTTGCTATCTACACTCTTTCCTCTTAAAACCTTGAACCCTAAGCTTATTTCTCTCTTTCTTATCTATTCCCACCATTTTTCATGTTTTATCCCTCATTTCTTACCTTTTTTCCCTTTTGACCTATTCAGTAAGCTAGGTCGACCTAGTCAACATAGCTTATTTTGGGGATACTTTTCCTTTCCTTTTTGCTTTGCATCCCAACCAACCTAGTACAAACTTTAGGTATTAGCTTGATAATGTGCTAGGTCTACCCAGTTGACCTAGCACAACTAACATGTTCAAAAGTCTTTATGATGAGATACTACTATATATACAAGGTCATTCCTTACCATTTCATACGAGAGTTGGATTAAGCAAAGAAGTGAAAATAAAAATCTACTTATTGACCATTATAATTGAGGAATAAAGCTTTAGGGTTCAATGTTTTCTTTTAGAGATCTGATCTTGTCTTGTGGATAAGTCTTTTAGATGCTTAGGTAGGTCATGTAACCTGGAGCTGATTTATTTTGGTTATCCTTACAAGCCACAACAATATCTTACGAATCACCATTGGCCAAGGGAGAGGTTGAAACTCTAAAAGTTCAACTTCAAAGGTAAGTATTCCTAGTTTTATATCTCATTTCTAAGAGTAGATAGATAATGCAATATATTCTTCTCTCCCATGTATTAGGACTTTTTAGACATTGAGGTGAGTATATATCTCCTATACATGTTTAGTTTAGTTGTTATTTACTTATTTTTTTATAACCCCTACTTTGAGCTATAAGCTTTGGTGAGCACTAAATTAGTTTACTTTTCTTGTTATTAGATTGGTTTAATTTCTTCTTTATTATCATAAGTGAATATAGAAACCATACGACTATTTTAGGGTTGTTGTGTGATTGTGTTAGACTGTAGGCTTTGGAACCCTGCTTAACATGATATGTTATGATAGATTATACAAGTGATCCCCTAATTAGGTCTAGCAGATCCTCATATTGGTCATGCTCCTACTTAACAAGTGTGTGCCCCAATTAAAAGTGTAGGTGTGATCTATCTTGTCTGATCTAGGATTAATTCATGTACACCATACAATTTCAATTGCTAACATTATGGTGAACTTGACATGAACCAGACCCTTATAGGTTTTCTTTCACTTATTTTATTCATTTTGTCATATTTTCTATCATATGTTTTGACTTGTTGGCTCAATTATATCAACCCAAATATTTTTATCTATGTGTATTAAAAGGAAATTGGATCAACCATCTCAACCCAGCATAGGTTTTTAGCACTTTACAGACTCTTTATTCAACCTACTAGGTCGACTATGTTAACCTAGCACATTTCTAGCCACTTTGCAGTAGGTTCTTATTCAAGATTCACAGTGTAAGTTATAAATTATAGATTTACATTATAGTCAACTAGGTTGACTAGCTTGACATAGCACATTTCTAGACATCCAGTTCAATCAACTAGGTTGACTTAGCACACTTTTTTAGCTTTTGTAACAAGTTCCTGTCTCACTTGGTCAACTAGCTCGATCAAATTCTATAGATTGTGCCAGTTTTATCTAAGGTTATAGGTTAGTTACCTATTCTATTTTCATCTCTAAAACACCAAGGTAAATTTTTATTTCTCTATTTATACTTTGATCTATAATTTTCTTTCAAAATTGCAATCTATTTATATGTACCAATTAGATTGGCCAATGCCAATTCAATTGGCTATGTATTTCATTTTAGTATCTAATTTTATAGACTAGCTATAGGCATATCTCATTTTATATTATATATTTTTATCATTCCTTTCTCTTTTCCTATATGTTGTGCTATGTCAACCAGCTCGACCTTGCACTATCCCAGACCCTACTTTTTGCCTTTGTCAATTGCACTAGGTCAACTTGGTCAACCTAACAGTGTCTATATCTCTTGTGCACTATAGTAGGTCAACTAAGTTGAACTAGCATATTTTTTATGCCTTTTTCCCTTTTTTATTATCTTTTTCTCTTTGTACTAGATTAGTTTTGTGGAACCTATCGAACTTTATTGTCCTTATTTTTCACTAGGTCAATCGAGTCAACCTAGATTTTTTTTATCACTTTTTGAATCATTTTTTCCTCATCTTTATTTCCTTCCTCTTTAATCATGGATTTCCTATTGGTTTAAAACACTAAATATCACACAATAGGCATGATGGAATTCACTAATCCTCATAGGGTCTCCCATAAACAAAGTAGAGTTCTTTTCGCAAATGCTAGTAATGTCCATATTGTAACTTGCACAATAGACTATGGGTTCCCTCATGATACCTCTTTGAAAAATAATCCTTATTTTCTCCTATAAAACCAACCTAAGTTAGAGTATACTCCCAAAATGATTTTCTTTATTAACCAATTTCCCCAACATAAAGGGAAAGATCTATCTACCATTTACAACCTCATGATTAGTGGTCAAGACAATGAACCTCATTTACCACATTCTACATTCTCAAATGGATTTGGTAGTATTGATTTCTTTGATTCACAACCTCTCCCTTCGATCATGACCTCTTTTCATGCTTCTTCTTCTTCTTTCCTTTCTTCTACCTCCATGCCTAGTATCTCAACTACCATGGCTGGTTCTACATCTAGTGGACCTCTCTTAAGATCCACTATCCTTAATCCTTACACTAGTTCCATTATTTGCTACCCAAGGCACTCATGATTCTAGTGATTTTTCCTCTCTTCTATTCACTATTCCATCTTTTGCTACTCAAGCACGCTTTGAAACTAGTGCTTTTCATTCTCATCATTCATCTCAAGCTCTCAACAACACCAATAGTGGTACCCAAGCCACTAATACTAACACCAACTCTTCTAATAATGTTAGTCAAAATCACCAAATTCTATTATAAAATCTCAATCAAATGAATGCTTTACAAACCCATAACACAAATCAATTGATGAGAATACAAAATCACCTTCTTCATCTTTAAACGTAACTACAACTAATGGCCTGGGGAACACATAACCAAAGTGTTCCTCCCCCGCTCTTCAAGATTCTCAAGGAAATCTTATTCCTCAACGTCATTTAATCAATAAAACTATTAAGTATTTGTAAAATTAACCTCTCACTACTCAAATTACTAACATTGATATAGGAGGTATAAAACCTATAATCTCTTATAATGGATGAACTGATCCTTCTCTTCATCTTAAAACATTCAGAAATATTTATAAATATTGGGTTAAATTAAACACATTTGCGTCTACCAAGCTCCTTTCTAAGACCCTCACAGGTGATTCCTTAGATTGTTACAATTAGCTTATACCTCATTCCATTACTAGTTTGGAGGATTTAGTGAATGCTTTAGTTCAAGAATTCCAAGTTAGTGATCTTCCTAAAAACACTTTGGCCCATTTCATCAATTGCAAGCAAATTGAAAATGAAACCACCCAAGTATTTGTTAAATGATGGAAGACTTTATCAAACAAATATGAACACAACATGGCCAATGATAATCTCTTTCATATCGTTACAAATGTTCTTTATCCCAAATTATAATATTGAGTTTGTACCCTTTCTCCACACACTTTGGAAGAAGCTATTGATCAAGTTATTCAACAAGATTTCCTTATGCATCAATTTGAGCTGCTCCAACCTTCTTTGGGCTCTTGTATATTACTTAAAAACAAAAACCACAATATTACCAATGATGGTGTTTTTAATACTTATGATACCATTCACCATGTTCAAGCTATTGTTCCTACACCTTCTTTGGAACTAGCTTCCTCTTCTCAACAATTTACTAATCCTTATTTCTTAAAAAATAACATTAATGTTCATAAACCTCTTTCCTTAGTTAAATTACTTAAATTTCTACCTAGGCCTCTTCCTCATGAAATTGGCCCTACTTGTCCTATGAAAACCTGGTATGATCCTAACAAGTTTTGTTGATTTCATGCTAGTTGGGGTCATTCTCATGAGACTTGCAGACAGCTTCATAATTTAGCTATGGACTTTCTTCTTGGACCTAATTTTGACTATGATTATATCACGTGCCAATGTCAAAAAGCTTATGAGCATGTGTTCAAAGAATACAAAACTCATGATAAATCTCAAGCCTTGAATCAAGAAAATGCTCATTCAGCTATTTATAAGGATCCTTTACCTAATCATTAACCAATTTGATAAAACCAAGGCAAGCCCATCTCTTCCACCAATAATGTATAAAGTCTTGTAGAACCAATTTCTAAAGAAAATGTGGTTAGTATGACTAATATGTGAAGATTAGTGTATTTCATCAATTCTCAGTCTATCTACACCCCACCTCCTTCTCAAGCATACCATGTTATCCAAGATTCTTCTCTAACTCATTTAAATAAATTTGGACAAGAAGATCTTATAACCTTTAATGAAGATCCAACTTATGATTCTCCTTTGGATAACACATCCCATGTTATTTCTACCACTCTTCCATCATCTTCTCCTTCTAATGTTAATCCATCTTCTCCTTCCAATGTTATTCAACCTTCTATTAACACCTCTTCTACTCCTTAAGACCAAGTTGGACCCATTAGTTCATCATCTCAACATGATTTACAACCTTCTCATTCTTATCAACACACATTTCAATGTTTTTCATTTCCTCCCTCTAAAGACCTCCTTATCCAATACGTACCTATATCTCAAATTCTTCTCATGTGTTATGATGAGTGGGATCTGATTGCAAAGCTCACTAATCGCCCTTCTCAAATTCCATTTCTTGAACTCATGAGGACATCTCCCCATCATTAGAACCATATTATGAAATTATTATTTGAGATGAATGTCCCTTGTCCTCCCTTAGCAAGATGAGAGGCAACATTATCTGGTTCCAAGGATAGTATCTTGAAATAATGTGAAGAGATTTCCATCAATGTTGATGAAACTATCGACACTTCTCTTTCATTAAAATTTCCCATCACATCTATGATTCCTAATGAGATTATGATTTGTGCAGATGATCCTCCCCTATTTATTAGCATCCAAATCAGTGATATCTAAGTTAAACATACTTTTATTGATGAGGGTTCTAGCACTTGTGTTACTTCTCTTGATTTCACTAAAACCCTTGGATATTATGAATGCAATATTAAGTCCACATGTATCACCTACCAAGGATATGATAGAAGGTAAATGCCTCCTCTTAGGTGTTTTTGGATTCCCATTACTATCCCACCTATTTCCATTCATGTGAAGGTGATGATCTTTAACTTTCCTCTTTCTTATAACATCTTACTTAGTAAGCCATTGACTCATTGTATGTGAGCTATCACTTCTTCCACCTGCCAATACATTAGATTCATTCATAATGGATCCATTTATAGGATTCAAGGAGCTACTAACCCTTAGAATTTTGAATAATTTCAAGATCATGGTGTCTTTAAGATTCCTACTCTTGAGACTCTACCTAGTATTCCATTTTGTGAGTCATAGCATCTAAATTTTCCTGTCAAATCAACCAAAGGATAAAATGGGCATCCTAAGCTTATTGGTAATATTCTTCCTAACCTTTTAAACTCTAATTATGATGAGCCTAATGAGATTAATCTCAAGATCAAAACTTTTGATCTCACACCTCATCTCATCTCAAAATTTCTTACTTCCTTGTAACCACATTCTCACAAACCTCATTATGATGATATTCCTATAGTCTTATCCAAGACTCATCATTCTATTCACCAGGCTTCTTCTAATGAAAAAGTTATTCTGACTTGTGTCATCAATCTTCATTCACCTGATTATGATGATGGCTATTCCTTAGATGATCCTTTATTAGGTAGTCTTGTCCAAGCCTATGATGCTAAGATTATGCATTATCATTCTGCTTTACTTGAGTATTTTCGTGTATCCTCTCATGTTATAAATTTTATAGTTCTTGATTTTTGTATTTTTCCTCTTTAGCATAGAGTGGAGATGGCACTAACACCTCCAATTTTTGAGGATCCTTGTAGAAATATGCTCATGGATCATGTTATGACCGGCCCTTACCATTTTTCTAGGTTCCTTGATTCCCATCATTGGTTTACTCTTGAGGTTAGTGTTACCCTTCTTAGACCTTCTATTGATCATGTTCCTCCCACAATGGAACTTGTGTTAGAACCAGTTATTATTGCTTCTTCCACTGTTGGTGGGCTTACTCTTACTTTTTTCAATAGTTCTTTTCCTATTAAGAATAGTTCTATTCCTTCTCCATCATCACCTCCTCTTGGTGATGGTTTGATTCTTTTGCCAAGATGGATCCTATACCCACCAAATGGGGTGATGATTCATCTCCCTCTTCTTCCACACCTGTTACACCTTCTCCCATGAGTGTTCATCCTAAACATACTCAAAAGTGTATTTGTTGCTTTCATGAGACATATACTCATTATTCTACATATTGTCATAAGTTGTGATAATATATTGATACCTTGCATCTTTCTTCCCCATCCATAGACATTACCATACCTCTTCCCAATATTCTTCATGAATATATACCTAAGTATGGTGAGAGGTATTGTATATGGCACCAATGTAACACACATCATATTGATCATTGTTATATTCTTTAGTAGCATCTTAAGGATCATCTTATAGTTATCCCTAGACTAGCTACTATTCCTCCCATAGGTCATTCTCATAAGAAGCTTCCCCCTTCTTCTTCCATAGTTACACCTCATGTGGTTCCTTTTGACCCTCTATCACCTATGGATCTTTCTCCATGGTGACTCTTCCTTCTCCCATAGATCCCATTCCCACATATTCTCCTGATCATCCTTTGCTTGATTTCCCTTCTCAGCATGATCCAATGAGTATTCCTACTTTTTCAGTTAAGGAGATTAGAAAAGAAGTATTTGTCCACTATTTTACAAAGATTGATGACACATTAGTAGCAATTTGTATCCAACTTCATAGAGATTTATTTGATGTCTTGGATAATGTGTGTGGACATATTTATCAGTATTTATGAGCACATGCATGGTAATTTTACATGTATATTTAGATTGGATGTGTGCTCCTTTTTTTATATCTAATTATATCATTTGACACTATGTCAAATTTTCGCTTATCTTATATCATTATCTTCTTTATTATACTAAATTTCTTGTTAATTTTATATTCTATGTTTTTCACATATGTTTGTTCTTCCTTATCATTGCTTAATATTTTTATTTTCTTCTTATTGCATCCCTTGGATATTTATTTTGTGAGTTGATTTGTAAGACCACAAATAAGACCTGGCAGATCCTCACAAAATCACCATATTTAGCTTCTTGTTGCCTTGTATCTTCATGATTGTTTGTTTTCTTATCCTTGATTTTCATAGATAATTATCATGGTGACTTGGCTGTATTTACCCTGTTCCCTTTGGTTAATGTCTCCTTTTACCATGTGATTAGTTAGAAAATAGTATTTCTCATTATTATTTTCCTTTTACCGGTCCACCTTTGGATATCCCTTTTCCTTTCTTGCTTCTTCCGCAAACTAAGCATATGCATGGTTGATATTTGAGATCACATATTTGTTCATTGTCAAGCCTACGTGTCCTATTCAGTATTTTGTATTTAGTTACTTAGCTTCCTTTAGCCTTAGCCTACAACTCATTCATGTGTATGACTATCTCTCTCATTCTTGGTCATTCTAAATCCGTATGGAGGAGGAATCTAAAAAAAAAATCCTTCAAAAGAAAGTTAAAAGACACATCATTTAAATATAAGGCAATGATATCAAAAGGCAAAAATATGAAATATTATTAAAAGTATAATCACACTAAAAGACATGATTCAAGCACATCTCCTATCCCAAATCAAATCTCAAACTCCACAGTTAGCTTCACATAGAGCCGAAGTCCTTTGGGGTGTGGTAGGCCAATAGATTGGATTAGGAAATTCAAAAAAATCTTCTGGTGCTACCTACTTTCTCATGCAAGTACCCAATCTTTGTATTATACCAATGACTCTATAACGGGTCTTGAGGAGTGGGGAACACGGCATGGGGAGGTAGGTCCTTTTTAATTTTAATTTTACTAATCTACCTTCATGAGTTGATCTTAGGAGCACACTTATCTACCTATAAAGCTTTGTGTCTATAGGGAATAGGTTTCCTTTACACATATATGACTACTATTCATTTAATGTCTTCTCATGTTCTTAGTATGAATCTTATCTCCTAAGGTATTCTCTTAAGATTCCTAATTCTTTTCTTTTTACACTCCCTTTTTCATTCCCTTTCCTCATATTTCCTCTTGAGAAATATTGTCTTGATTTTGATCACACCCCTTGGGTTTTTATTTTGTGAGTTGTAGCATTAGATTATGGATAGGACCTGACACTTCCTCACAAGCATATTATTATTCTACTTGCCAATGTTGTTTTGGTATCCTTTTGGGTTTTTCATTTAGGAGTGTTTTATCATATTACCCTTATTCCCCATGTGCTTGGTTGTTCATGCTTATTCCACCCCATATGGTGTTCCCTTTGTTGATTTATAGTGTAAGACAATGGATAGGACCTGACCCTCCTCATAATTTTTTCCAAAAATCAAGTCACCATCAGATTACATGTGTTAAGTTTGAGATAAGATTCGATTGATTATGAAGTTACACGTCATTTAACATGCTTCCTAGTTTAAACTAGTATGTTTTGTGCTTACTTAATTTTTATTTCACCTCTTATTTTTTGAGTGCATTTAATATTCCATTCATTTATTAAATTTTGTCATACTTCCCAGCTTGAATTAGTGTGATAAATTTAAGACTAAAATTTTATTAACTTTTCATTTATTTTTCTTACTTTGTGTGACCTTTGATATTCCTTCCATTTTATTACTTTATTTTTCATACTTCCCAACATGATATAGTATGATTTTACTTATTTTAATTTGGTGCAAAAATCTTTCATCTTTGGTTTGAAAACAAATCCCCTTTTTACCATCTTGTTTGCCATTTCTCGGATCTTTATACTTGGTCATTTTTCATGTTATTACACATTTCCCATCTTGAATTAGTGTGTAGTGCATTTTTGATTGATTATATTTTTCCAAGTCTTTTTGCCTATTTATTTTTAACCATGCTTGTATTTCTCATAATGCTAGAAAAGGAACCACATCACATATATTTCCTATAGCATATACAAGGCTAAATACATGTGCTAGAAAGAAATATATCCAAAGCATCCACATACACAATCACATCAATAAGCTAAAATAATACATCATATATACATCTCAAGAATTTAATACAATATATACAACCATAAGTAGTGTTCTAGCTTTAGGGCTAGGCTCCATCCTATCTATCTCATGGCTTAGCCACACTACTTGTTAAGGCCTCAATCTGACTCCTCCAAATGGTAAGTTGTAATGAGGTAGTTTGAGATCTCAATCCCTCTACATATCCCTATAGATGTGTTATTTACACCTGTGCCTATACCAACTTAATCTGGCTTGTTGCATGTGCTTACCTCAACTAGGTTTGCATCACTATCTATGCTTGCATCATCTATGTCACTCTCTCTAGATGTATAGATTTCTCATCAACTAGGGCCTACCATTCCTACCTCTCTTAAACCCATCTATACTGGTGGTTTTTCCCTCTCTCTCTACATTCGTATCTACCTCATGGCCTCTCTTGCTAGTCTAAACCAGCTCATTTGAGCTAGGATAGATGGTACACTTAGATCCTCCAATGTTATGGGGTCTTATGGTTGTAGAGTCTCATTAGGACATCATGGAGTGATCCCCTAACTAGGGACCCCCATCTCTCCTCCTCATCCTTAGAGGTGCCTAAAAAATCACACCAGATGGATATTAGATCATTATCATATATCACAAAATCTATCTTTCAGTTCAAAGCTTAACCAATAAATCAATCATATTTTTATTACCTATCTGTATCTCAGCTACTATGGTCTCACCATCCATGTGATTTCCTAGCATAGTCTCCCCATCTACGTGACCTCCTAGTACCTCCTCTATAGGTCACCTCATCAACTCAAACTTGGCTATCATGGCTCATATCTGTCTCAACCTATGCTTAAGCTATTTTTCACTCATATATATCTCCTCTAGCTCCTCTACTAACTTTTCAAGGATGATGATGGTCTCCACTCTCTCCTCCTACCTCCATTGATGTTGTGTCCTTGATAGTAATAGCTCATCTCTCTATAGAGTTGGTGGTGGTACATCTAGTATCACTACCTCTACCTACTCCTCTTGCTCTACCCCTCATTATGCTTGACTAGTCCATGGTCACTTTCAATATGGCCATAGTGTCATCCTCATTATCAATGGTTTGAATCCACTCTTCCCTCATAATTCCCTCAGATGTTGAATCCACTACTTGAGCATGAGTATTAGTGTCACTAGATGAGGTAGACCCATCTATCCTAGCACCTATGACATTGTATGTGGCTCTCTCTACCATATATAGTGTCATATAACCTCTCTCTTCTCTAGTGTTGGTCCAACTATGTGCCAACTCTCCCAGGTAGTCACTAGTTACTCATATGGTCACCAAGTCACCATATTATGTTTATGCATCTCACCATTTATAGTGCTAGCACATGGGGCATAGCCTACACTACCTAGTCCTCTCTCCATCTCCTCACTTGAGGTGACCTATCATCAATTGCATGAGGCAACCAAACTACTTGAGACATAGGAAATCTCTCATATATCCATGTCAGCGATAGTATGATCAGTTCCATAGTCTTCTACCCTCTAATCAACATCTCATATAGATCATGCATGAGCTAGACCTAGATGGTAGAGCCTAGATCATATAATACTTACTCCTCTAACATCATCTTACTTAAGGTTACCATGAATAGTGGTACCTTACCATCTGACTTGTGATAAAGAACCCACTATGTCATAAGGCCTATCACTACCTTTTGGAGATCTAGAATCTGTGATATATAGACATCACCCATGCTCACTTTCCACCTCAATAATATTATCTCTGAACCTGTACCCTACATGGCTAAGGATCTCATCTCTATTATCTGGTATCCCTGTGGTCACTAGTGCTCCTACCATAGGTATCTTGAGAATGCAATGGACATCCTTTAGTGTGATATCCACCTCTATCACATCCTCATCCACCTCCCATTTGAAGGTGTTAGTCAATCATTCCCAACAACCAAGGAACATGACTAATAGGTCTGCACTCAAAGGTATCCTACACATATCTACTATCCCTCCTAGACCTATGGATCTTAGTCTAGCCCTATCTTCATCTGTCAATATCTTTAATAAATCTGGTAGCCAAGAGACATCCAACAATCTCTAGAACCATCATCATCTCTGTAATCAAGAAACAACAAAGGATGTATCAGTTCTTCCATGTCATGTATAATCACAATACATTCTTTATACATTCTATTTTTAATCATAAAAAAGTATAATTTATTCATTTCTTATCTATTTTAACCTATTTTGGTCCCTTTTGTCCTTCTTTGGTCATTTCAAATCATTCTAGCTCTCTTTCAGCTTTTTACACATTTTTTGTGCTTTCTCTAGTTCCCTAGTCAACCTAGTTTGACCAAAAAAATTCTTATTTTTCTCCACATTTCTTATTTTATTTTATCTGGTGCTAAGTTTCCATTTTGGCCCTTATGAACTAACTGGATACCCTGCACTAGGTTTTTGGCTTCCAAAATGAGGTAGGTCGACCACATGGATTTTATCTTGATTTACTCTGTTAGGTCAACCTAGATTTTAGCCTAATTTATAAATGCTTAAAATTAAATTTTATCAAAATTCACTTAATTCATTTCAAATTTCAAAATTTGGTTTGAGATTCTTATGTGCATACCTATAGTGCACCTGCTCTAGCTCCTAAAGCTCCCTCTCATCTAGCATGTCATTCCCTCGCCATTCTAGCTTGTTTTCTCTCCAAAGATGTTTATCTCTTCTCTTATAATGTAAAATAACAAAATGAATTCTCTTTTTCATATTTAAAACTACTTTTTAGCCATTCAAATTCTTTAATTATTTTCCTTTAGATTCCTTCTTTTTCTCATATCTGTGTTTCTATTCATTCATTTTGTAAACCCTAAAATGTGTTAGATTTGTGATGGCATAGATATTCTTTGACACTATTATATGCCTATCTTCCAAGAAAATTAATTTTTAGCTATGTTTGCACTAACTTCTATAGGTTTGCCTAGTGTGCTTTACATTGGACACCTTCACTTTCTTCCAATCTTCTTTTCTAGCACTAAGGTAAGTTAAATGTATGTGTTTTTCAATTCTATTCTTTCATTTATATTATTTTCTTCTTACTTCACTTTACTTAGCATCAACATTATGTGTCATCATGTTCTATCCCAAAGCACCATCCCTTATTTCACTTACGTGACATGTGATGAGCTTTGACTAGGGCATATGTATACACATAATATTTTCACACTTTTATTTATTATTGACACTTTGTATCTTGAAGGAACCTATCGAGTCTCAATCTATCTGAGTGCATGCCTTAATGGGTGCACCATGAAAGGGGTGGGTAGAGTTTTGGTGCTTCATAAGATTATTATTCCTTTTTCCACTTATTATCTACACTCTTGCCTCCTAAAACCTTGAACCCTAAGCTGATTTCTCTCTTTCTTATCTATTCCCACCATTTTTCATCCTTTATCCCTCATTTCTTACCTTATTTCTCTTTTGACATATTTAGTAAGCTAGGTTGACCTAGTTGACCTAGCTTACTTTGGGGATACTTTGCCTTTCCTTATTTCTTTGCATCTTGACTAACCTAGCACAAACTTTAGGCATTAGTTCGATAATGTGCTAGGTCAACCTGGTCAACCTAGCATAGCTGACATGTTTAAAAGTCTTTAGGGTGAGATACTACTATATATATAAGGTCATTCCTTACCATTTCATAAGAGAATTGAATTAAGTGAAGAAGTGCAAATGAACATCTGCTTATTGACCACTCTACTTGAGGAATAAAGTTTTAGGGTTAAATACTTTCTTTTGGACCTCTGATCTTGTTTTGTGGAGAATTAGTTTGAATGCTTAGGTATGTCATGTAGCCTAGATTTGATTTATCTTGGTTGTCCTTGCAATCCACAAAAATATCTTAGGAATCACCATTGGCCAAGGGAGAGGTTGAGACTTGACAAGTTCATCTTCAAAGGTAAGTATTCCTAACTTTATTTCTCTTTTGAAAGAGTAGATAGATAATGTAGTATGTATTCTTCTCTCCCATGTATTAAGATTATGTATATATTGATGTAATTATATGTCTCCTATACATGTTTAGTTTAGTTGTTATTTACTTGTTTTGTTCTAAAACCTACTTTGTGCCACAAGCTTTGGTGAGCACTAGATTAGTTTACTTTCTTTTTTATTAGATTAGTTTACTTTCTTTGGTATTATATTAGTTTACTTTATTGTTTATTATCATAAGTGAATATAGAAACCATAGGACTCTTTTAGGGTTGTTGTGTGATTTTGTTAGACTGTAGGCTTTGAAACCCTACCTAGCATGATTTTTTGTGATAGATGATACAAGTGATCCTCTAATCAGTTCTAGCAAATCCTTATATTGGTCATGTTCTTACTTAACAAGTGTGTGCCCCAATCGGAAGTGTAGGTGTGATTTATCTTATATGATCTAGGATTGATTCATGTGCACCATGCAATTTTGATTGCATACATAAGTTCTTGAAACTTTGTAAAAACATAATTTGTATGCAAACATAGAGAAATTTTAATTTTCTATGTAGGAAATATAGCATTTTTTATACAATATAGATGCACAAGGAATGCATGTGGACCTAAAAAAAATTCAAGTCATCTAGAAATGTCCATAACCAAATAATATCATAGACCTTCATAGATTATTTAGATTCACAAATTTATATAAGATATTTCTAATTGATATTTCTCATTTGACTTGGTCTTTTAACCAAGTTACCAAGGGTGGTGCTAAATAGAATTTCATTTGGGATGCAACATAATAGAAAACATTCAAAGAATTAAAATGTGGAATTTATTCTACACCTTTACTTGTTTTATCATACCTTCAATAATAATTTAATCTTGAGATAGGTGCCTATGAATTCACACTTGGATCAGTCCTCACTCAACATGGTCACCTTGGTTTCTTACCATAATGAAAACATTCACCACATTGGTAAGAAAATACCCAACCTATGATCGTGAGCTTTACAATATTATTAAGGAATGTAAGAATCAGAAGCATTTTAAGGTTTTTAATCATTATATTTAATGAAAATTTATGTTATTTCTCTCTAATATTGAATCTATGTATCAATAAAATTGTCTTAAAATTAATAGTTGGCAAACTAGTTGTGTTGTGAGTGAAATTATTGATAAATTTTTTTTTTGAATAGCTTCAAATTTTAAAATATATGTTTGTTTTTGGTATAAAATATTATATACATGTAATAATATCAAATATAAACCATATAAAAATCTTATCAATTCTAATTAATGCACCACACAATATTTGTATGCAAATGTTATTAATAAAGAAAGTTAAAATAAGCTTATTACAAGTTAGCTTGCAATGCAAGAAAAGTCTAAATATAAAAATGTAATAAAGAACTCCTATACCACTAAGTTAATTTAAAATGGATTAATACAACTAAAAATATACTAAATTTAACTTACTATATATATTTGTACATCATGCAAGAATCCTTTTTAATAGTAAAGTCAAACATGCAACTAGAAAGCCATCTTAGACAACTAACTAAGCTAATTAAATAAATTAAATAAAATTTAATTTAATTTAAGTCATAAAATAAAAAAATCACATGATTTATCTTTTATAATTATTAGATAATTATTTATACTCAACTAAGTACTCAAATAGTGAACTAGAGTACAATGAAGTGAACTACGGTGAATTGCAGTGAAATGGCAGAGACCTGGTAGTTCCAACTATTTTTTGAAAATCATTGCAAAGTGTCCCAAAATTATCAAAACATTATTTAAGGTCATAAATAAATTAAATAACCTTTAAAAAAACATAAAAAATTAAAATATATTAAGTTTAAAAATATAACTGAAGTGCTCATATTGGCATCAGACTTAATATTCTCCCCTTTGATGTAAATAGGTGAAATTTCTATCATATCCTTGAATCTTCCATGAATCTACTTAAGCAATCCTTTGGTGATAATATCATAAAACTAATATTCAATTCTCACATACTTGATGACAAATATTTTATTATAGACCAAGTCTCTAAAAAATTATGTTTGATTTCAATGTGCTTGGTTCTAACATTAAAAATTGGATTCTTAGACAATTATATTTGTCTATTGTTATCACAAAAAAATATGTATTGAATCAAGTTGAGCATCTCTATAATAACCCAATAGTCTTCTCAACCATAAATATTGTGTGAATTCTTAAGTAATATCTATATATTCAAATTTAGTAGAGGATAATGTAACTATAGCCTATTGATTTGAATACCAAGAAACAAACCCACTTCCCAATGTGAAGTAATAACTTAAAGTTGACTTCCTATCATCAAAATATCCTCCCTAATTTGAATTTATCCATATAATAAGATATTAATACCCATCTAGTCTAAAATGAATACCATGATTATTACTTTTTAAAAATATTAAAAACCTCTTTACTTCTTAACAAATGTTTGAGTGATTATTTACCCATAAATATAGAAACTAGTGAAACCCCATAGTTGATATCAGGGCTTGTTATAATGAGATACATCAAACCTCCCACCATGATTATAAAATTATTATCATAAACTGAAGGACTTCCATCCTCTTTCATAATCTTTTATCCACTTACAATTGTAATGTTTTTGGGCTTTGAATCTTGAAGATTATATTATTTTATCATGTCATGTGCATACTTGGCTTGATAAATGAATACTTCATCTTTATTTTGATGGAATTACATGCCAATAAATTACTTCATAAGTCCAAAATAATTCATTTCAATCTATGATTTTATATCTTCATTGAAACTATTCAACATATCCATAGAGATACCTATAAATATTATGTTATCTACATAGAGACAGACATATAAAACATTATAATTCAGTGCTTATATGTAAAGATTTGATTTATTGAAAATCCCTGATATAATAACCAGCTATAAATTAGTTATTACCAATATCTTAAGGATTTATTTCTACCATAAATATTCTTCTTTAATTTATATACCCAAAATTATTTACCTTTTACCTCAAAACCTTGTGGTTGCCCCACCTTTACTTCTTACTCAATCACTTTAGTGAGCCCAATAACCAAATTGGGGATGAAAAAATGGAATATATGCACAATAGATATCCCTAGGCCTATCTATATATATCGGGGAGATGTGGGTAAAATATTTTGGGGTATAGATATATATAATATATAACTTCCATATAGATAGAGAGGGTAGTGGCTGGCTACATCTCTCTTTGGTTGGATGGAGTTGGGTCTAGATGGATAGCCCTACTAGTATATATATCCTTGGTGTTGGTAGGCTAGTTGAGGAATAAAATTTGAACGTCTATTTGATGAATTTTACATCTTTTATGAGAATATATATTATTCATTATTATTATAGTCTATTGGCATGCCATAGGAGCATAGCTTTCCTCATATACAACCCAATATGTTTGTGTAAACACTTTTACAACTAGTCTAAGTTTTAACTTATCAAATATACCATCAATATTAACATTAGTCTTGTATACTCACTTTGTAACAATTAAATATTTATTAAATATATGTTGAACTAAATTCAATTTATTATTATTCTTAATTTAATTCATCTCTATTTTCATAGCATCAACCCATTCTTTCTTTTGACTAGGTTTTGCATAACTTCTAGGTTCATTAGTCACTGATCATCATGAATACATAGCATTTTCATCATAATTATTATTAAATAAGTTACATTTTTTATTTTCTAACTTTGTGATCCTTCTTTCATAATTCTAATCCAACATTTTATTGAATATATGAGGATTCAAAAAATGTTTGTTTTTGTTTGGCATTGATGTAGATGGATGAATAGTATGTTACCAAGAGATAGTATTGTTTCTTGATGAAGTAGAAACCTATGTAGGACTTTGTAAGCCCTCAAAATAAAATTCAATAGGCTTCCCCACATAAATAATTACTTATTTAACTATATGATCAGAATCATCATACACCTTATTTTTAAAAAAATTACAATCCCTAAAAATAATTGTGGATTTACTAGTAGGATTATAAAACTTGTATGCCTTAATGTCATCACTATATATTATGATACTATGATCAAAAATTTTAAGATAAATTACATCACCCTTACCTTTATTTTTGGCGATTGTCATGCTACCATTTATTTCAACTTGGATAAACTTTTCATCTGTTAATTGCTCTTGGATTTTGAAAGAAACATCTAACTTGTTGAAATCATCTTTGTGACTTGTCACATGATTTAAGCAATCTGAATTTAAGAGACAATAAATTATTTTCCTCTTATATTCCCATAAAACATGTGAGACAATAATTTGAGCCCACTTAAAACTCACTTTGTTTAGCTTTGAAAACCTTCTCTTTGATTTTTGGTTGCTAGTATTTTGTAATATTTTATCTTATGTCCTAAATTTTTTAAGTAACAACAATTAAAGTACTTATTAATCTTACCTATGAATTTTGATTCATATTTTCCTTAGAATTTGAGTTTTGTAAACTCTCTTGATTCTAGTTTTTATTTTTTCTCTTTGGTATTTGAAACCCTTACCATGGTTTCAAGTGTTTGTTCAAAACCATGTTCTATATCTCCTACAGATAATCTCATCTTATCCTCATGTGACAAAAGAGAACCCACTAACTCATTAACACATATGGTGTTTATGTCTTTACACTCTTCAATAGTGATCATAATATGTATCCATATTCATCTTAAATATCTCAAAATATTTCTTACTACAAAACTATCTTATATAGGTTTCCATAAACCCTCATTTTATGCATTAAATCATTTACTCTTATATAATAATCTTCAACTCTCTAAGAATCTCACATTCTCAGCTATCAAATTCATTTTAAGGGTTTGAAGTTTAACTTTTCTTACCTTATTTTTATCCTAGATATGAATTATCCTAGGTATTCCATGTCACATGGGTATTCTTGCATCTACAATTTTTAGATAAATCATTGGGTTTATGACACTCTAAATATAGAAGAAAGTTTGTGTATACCTTTTCTTCATTTTTTTAATTTTTTTTTAATCTTATGTCAAGGTTTTCAAATATTTAGGTTGTGTGTACCCATGGATAAATTTATTTCAAAATCCTTTACACACAATAATTATCTTGAATTGATCTCTCCAATATCTAAAGTTGTCACCTTTAAAAACATGAATATCCATGAAAGCAAAATTCATTGAAGACATTATATCTTCTAAAAATAAATTAAAACAAATTTTTAATATTCATTGAACATGGATCTAATAAAAATTATTGTTTTAATGATTGGATTGAGTTAAAATCTACTTTGTTTCTCTCTAAAATTAAAGCTATGCATAAAAAAAATTGTCTCAAAATTAGTAACTATCAAACTACATGTGTTGTGAATGAAATTATTGATAAAAGTGTTATGAATAGAATCAAACTTGAAAATATATGATTACTAGTCTAAATTATTATATACTTAAAATAATATAAAATATAAAACTTGCAGAAAACTTCTCAAATTGAATTAACGCACCACATGACCATTTTTGTGCAAATCTTATGAATAAAGATAAAATAAGCTTATTATAAGGTAACTTATAATGCAAATAAAGTCTAAAAATAAAAATATAATAAACCACTCTTATACCACTAAGTGAATTAAAAATATATTAAATAAAATAAATTTAACTTACTATATATATTTGGACATCATGCAAAAAGCTTATTTAATAGTAAAGTCAAATATGTTACTAAAAGTCATCCTAGTCAACTAAGCTAATTAAAGTAAATTAATTAAAATTAATTTTAATTTAAGTCATATAATTAATAAATAACATGATTCCTCTTTGGAAATGAGTGGATAGTGATTTAAACTCAAGTAATTACTCAATTAATGAATTAGAGCACATTGAAGTGAACTACAGTGAATTGGAGTGAATTTAGTAATTCTAACCTTTTTTTATAAATTATTGAAAAATGTATTAAAGTGACTAAAACATAAATTAAGGTCATTAATAAATTAAATAATCTTCCACAACACCTAAAAAACAAAATATACTAAGTCTAAAAATAGAATGCAAATTCCCATATTAGCATCATACTCCACAACCCTATATCTTGGACAAGGAGATTGTGATCAACACACATCATAAGTCACTTTAGTTCTTGTAGACTCACAAAAAGTTAAAACAAGAGAAAAATTCAAAATTTTATCCATATCTTTAGCATTTATATTTAAATATAAATCATAAAAAGGTAATTTTTAATCTAGTTTCAGATTTCCTGAGTAGTCCATCGGTTCAAAATCTTTTTTATGTAGTAGATGCATGTGGACATGAAGTCAATGCATGGTTAGAATTGTATCCATGCAACATGTATTTTATAGATATATGTATGCCTAATTTTAGTTATATGGGTTAGATAGAAAACCAAGAACCATCTCGTCTAAGTTCTCTCCCTATCCAAATCAAACAACCTCCAATTAGATTTAAGGAGAACATTTTAATGAGAGCTAAATGAAATACAAATAACAAACTTTATACCTAAAATTTGCATACAAGAGACCCATCCTTGATGTTGTAAATCACCCCATATATGTTTGATATTAAATTCTTGATTCTTTGGATGTTTTATTGCTTCAATGGATGCTCTTGAAATTTAGCAACACTTGGCTATGGATGGTTAGATTGTTAAATGATAGTGATAGCTTAATCGAAAAAAGTTTCTAAGTCATGGTTTGCATAGAGGTGTAGTATAATATATAGATCAACATGAGAAGAATCAATGGTTATGATTTATTTAGATTGAAATAATTGGCTTATATTTTATGAGAGGATTTGGTAAGTATAATTTAAAAATAAAAATTTCCTAGCGGATTCTAGAGAGGAGGTCGTGATTGGTTCAATGTAGATTAGGAGTTTATAAAGGTAGTTATGCTAATAATGAGGAATTAGGTGGGTATTAGATAAGGATTAAGGAGTTTATTTGTATGGGCCTTAGTGGTGGTAGTTGTAATAAGGTGACAAGAATATAAAATTCCTTAATAATGTGAATATTTGATTAATGATTAAGTAGAATGATGAGTGGATGATTGATTGATGCAAAATATGATGTGACGAAGGTGTAAGGTTAGTGTGATGAAGTAAAATGTAAAGGGGGAGGTTAAGATAATTATTTTAGTATGATTGATGAATAATGATAAAATTATTAATGATGGAGGGATGGTTAATTTTAAAAGTCTACATTTTTCCCCTTTTTGAAAGGGCATTGCAACTAAAAGATGTGATGACATTTCAAAGAAATGAAAGAATGAATTATTAGTAAATTGATAAAAATTAAAGTGGATAATGCCTCATCAAGGGTTCATATGAAGAGGAATGATATATATATGGTCGCACAAAATAAAAGGAGAGGTGGTATACATCAATGGAAGAAGGAGGGGTTAAGGTGAATGTGATAGATGTAACAGATGTGCTAGCTACAATTGATATGATGGATGTGATTGATATGATGAAATGATGTCAATTGATGAGCTACAATGTTATAAATTTTTGTATTGATTTAAGGTTCCCTAAGAAATAATATATATGAGGGAGTGAGCTAATAAATTTATAGCCTTGGATGTGCCCCAGTTAACGAAAAATGAAAGGGGGAACTATGAACATTTTAATAGATTAATTATCAAAACTAATAGTTTTTGACATATCTTAGGCAATGACATATGTTGGGAAAAGATGTGAGATTTGATGGGATTGATTGATTGCATGATTGATTGATTAACTGATTGAATGATGAGGACTTGCATAAAAGATAAAAATTTAAATTTAAAAGTAGCATGTAGTGTAATGCATCATTGGTATAAGGAACCAATATGACATGTTTTTTATATGCTATTACACAAATGATAAAAGATAAAATGATAAGATAAAAGATGCACAAATATATTCAAAAAAACCCCAATCAAAGACACTTAGATGAATTAATGCAGATAAATGGATAAACATAGATAATTAGACAAATAGAATATACTCATATAAAATGTCCAAATTAGTAGTTTGAGTGTGGCTTGCAATACCTTTATCCATAGGTCCTTTTTGCATTCTTTTACAACCCTTCTAGACACATTTTTTCTCATTACCAATCATCTAGAACCTTTTGAACCCTGATTCCACCTCAGCCAAGCAATATTCCCTATGCCAATCTTGTTCCCCCAGGTCCCAAGCTTGTACGATAGGAGTACCCCATTTGGACTATAGCACCTAGCACCAAAGAGTCACATTTTTAGTGCTCCTATCTATTTTCATGTTAAGCCCCAATGGTCATTTTCATCTAGTCCTTATCCTTAATTAGGTCAACTTAACATGAATACATTTGACCCATGACCAATTGTTCCCTATAGAATCCCACTCAAAGCTCATTTACAAGAGAGGTGGCCAAACTTACAAAGCAAGCAAGAATACAAACAAAGCACTAAATAAAAATTTCCTATTCTCTGCACATAGTCACCCAATACAAAATCAAACATACTCAAATCCTCATACCAGTCCCTAGCCACCTCTAATACTATCAAATTGGCATTTGCATCCACATCACACTATTTCACAAAGCACATTAGGTGTAAGAACTACATATATCTTAATCCCTCTTTAGAGTATTGGTATGTAGGCAGCATGCCCACACAAAGGGTGTGGATTGCACATTCAGTACATCTTACATACTAACCCCCCCCCTCTTCTCAAGTGACTCAAATATCATTTTTATCAAGCAAGATTGAGGGTTAGGGTTTGAAGATAAAATCAGCTCTACAGTCAGTTCTATCAACAACTAGTGCTAGATTTTTCATAGGCATGCTCACACAAGCACAATGAAACTACCTATAAAGTTACAGGTCTCTATGATCAATTTGGAAAACAACAGCAAAAATGAACAATAGCATTAGACACCAAAGCATCCACTTTTTGGTGTTATTGTCCTTTCATCAAATGAAAGCCAGATTCAAGTTTATGACACCTTCCCAGTCCTGCATAACTATTTTTAGCCTCTGTATCATCCATCTCAGTCTGTTTCTAGCTAAGCTATATTGCTTCATATTTATTGATATTTTTAGAAAGGTGAAAAAAATAAACACTAATACAAATCAAGACTGTAATTATTTATATAATATGTACTTATTTATTAATCAAGACCCTTAACTAAAATACAAATAAAACTCCATTATTACCAAAAAAGTGAAATCATTTAGTGAAAATTCCTTGCTAATTTTAACAATATTTTTCTAATTTTTTATACATATATAAATCAGAATTGCACATTAAATTTTTAAAAATCACTATAGTAATTTTAAGAATCATTTCTTTCAAATCTTAGTTGAATATACTAGGTCCCTATGCTTTTGAGGTATCACCTTACATGTTAGTGAGCTTCGTATCCTTTTTATGTATATTCTAGTTTGTTATTTTAATTAAATTAGATTTCACATAAAATCAAAAATGGATCTCACTTATTTAAAAACATTTCTTACAAACAATGAGTCCATAGTCGGTCCTATCATGTATATGAATGATGAAGTTTAATATATGTTAATGCAAAGCTTCATTATTTCCCTTTCATGCTTACTTTTTATAATATGGGATGATATTAAGAAATTTATTGATAAACATGTTAATATCCCTTTCCTTCAAAGTAATGTTTACTTTTATTTAATACAAAGTTTCAATATTTCTTTTACATACTCTCTCTCTCTCTCTCTCTCTCTCTCTCTCTCTCTCTCTCTCTCTCTCTCTCTCTCTCTCTCTCTCTCTCTCTCTCTCTCTCTCTCTCTCTCTCTCTCTCTCTCTCTCTCATGTAGAATAATTTTCAACTCTATCTTGTTAAACATGTTAGAAATGTCATGTTACAAGTCAAATTTTTTTATGCATTAGTGCAAAGTTCCATGTTCTTTATCCCTTGTTTGATATCTCTCATGTGGAATGTTATGTATAATCATATTTTTATACAACTTATAACTCCAATTACATGCATTTCATCCCACATACATAGTTTTTACCTAGATGTATCTAACTCTTCAGCTACTATTGAGCATCTCCCTATCACTACTAGACACAAAAAATACTAACGGTTATATCTATTCCTCCTCCCTTCAAATTTGGTTCACCTAGATCTTATCCCACACCTACTACCAGCTCTATGCCTATAGTAGATCATGTGGTACATGCTATCACCCAAGTTTATGAAGATAGCTAAGTTGCTTACACCCATGGTTATAGATTTATCACTCAAGTTAGTACCCCTTTGGATATAATTTCAGATCCTCCACTAGTTATAGTTATTCCTCTAGTTGAGATTTATACATAGTCGAGGCTTCCCTTGCCACCATATAGATTTCATACACTTCCATAAAGGCCTCTCTTAGAGTGACCACTACATCAGTGATAATTTCAGGACTCTAGACAATTTCTAGCTACATTATTCACACCCAGGGTAGTATCATTGAGGTATCATGCCTCTACACATAGAGAGAATTTTTAGAGATCTTATTCTACTAATAGATGGGTTCTTAAGAGCTCCATAGTTTCATCCACTTATCAGAGTTATAGGGGAACCTCACAGTCAGTTTATGCTATAGAGATTTCAGAGCATTTACAACATACATAGCCTTCAAAATCATAGTCTCATCCCTTCCATCATGCTTCATAATCATGGATGATCCATCTCCTTTGTATAGGACAACATGATAGGTTTTCTCTTATGAGACTCATTGGTTAGTATCATTTCTTCTCAATCTTTCTTGTACATAATTTCTTAGCTTACTTGTACATAGTTTCTTTTTGCTTTCTTGTACATAGTTTCCTTATGATTACTTGTACATAGTTTATTTTTTCCTAATTGTACATATATTATTTAAAAATACCTAAAACAATAAAATATTTCAAAATACCAAAAATAATATAACATGCCAAAATATAAAAACATTCAAATAAGTCAAAAACACCAAAAAAATTTCAACTGTATGCATTATATTTATACTACCATGCTAGACTTACATTTTTCTATTCTATGTTATTATTTGTTGATTCATCTACATTACCATACTTCACTTGATATTATTTGAGTATGTGCAATGATACCTAGATCCTTGATTGCTTCACTCTACCCATTGAGGGGGCATCCTACTTCTACATTTGAGACATACATCGACATATCTACCCACCAGAGGCATCTTATACATGACTACACCATCTAGGTTATGCCATTCCTACAACAAAAACTATAGTTATCATGTTGATTTACATTACTTACTAGCTTACACAAATTATTCTATCAACACTCACTAGTATATAACACTTGTGTATTTCTTAGCATCTACCTAGTCATGTACTAGATGTTTTGCATACTTTCACTTCATGCTTTGATTAGTTAGATGCGATAGTATTTTTAGTATTTACATGCCTTCCTTTATTACTTTGAGTATCTAGATATGTTTGTGTTTCTCAGATCCTATTTTGTTACTTGTGTGTCCCTTAGGACATTTACCAATGTCCTTTGTGTGTACTCTTATATGTGCTTGTGGCCCTCATGCCAATCTTACTTATTTACAATTGTATGTATATGTGGGAATTTGAACATGCCTTATATGCTTTTTTTTCTAGTTTGAGTGACATGTGCCCATGTCCCTTATTTGCTTAGCCCCTTGGCCTCTTTTGTATGATTCTTGCCTTGTGTGCTTGTTTGCTAGTTTGCTTCTCAGTTCTTTGCAATGTCATGATCCACAACATGAATTGTCTTACCTTATTAGATTTCATGATGGACATCACACTCCATCCCTCCTTGAAAACTAAAAACTAACCAGATTTTTAGTTTAGTTTAGTATATTGCATATGTTATTACATTATCACATCTATCTAGGCATACCCCTGTTGATCTAACAATCTCCAATACAGACTATGATATATATTGAGACATCTTTTGGATTATCATTGATATATCATGTATTCCATAGCATAACACATTTGCAGGTATTTTTCTTCTAAAGGAAGTTATTACAGGGTCTTCATTCCTACCCTCAAAAGAGGGGGCAAGAAATAGGAGTTTTATCACAGAGATCAGAGCCCTTTATTGATCAAAAATTGTTTTTTAGAACACTCAAAATAGCAATCAGAGTTTAAAACACAAAATAGACTAGGAAAATAATGATGAATATAGAATAGTCATCAAAAATAGTAAAAGATAAGAGCACCATATTTGGACTACAGTATCAGACACCAAAGTGTCCACTTTTTGATGCTCTTGTCCAAATATTCAAAAAACCAAATTTTTAGAAACAGATAGAAAAGTAAGGTCAATTACAATTTTCTTAGCTATAATTCAGTTCAGATTGGGTAGTTTTAGCATAGTTTTACTCAAATTATCTAGATATAGGGGCTATCATGCACAGCATTATGGCTCTCACTTCCAATTTTAGATTGGGCAATTGGTAAAAATTCTTGATCAAAATCCATGTTTTAAACACCAATAATTGGGGGAAATATGCAAAACACATTTACCTTCTTTTCTTTCTAGTTTATTGTATTACCCAAGTATTCTTAACACTTGCACGCATTATTCCATCTGTAGGTGGTTGGCATCATTTCAGAGTGGATTTCATATAAGCTTAGTTTTTAGTTTTAAAGTCTCTTTCATACAAGCCTAATCTCCACCTTTTAGAGTGGCCAAGATTGGCCTAGTTCTCAGTACATATTCAGCTATCCACACCACATTATTAGATTACATAGCATCCATTGGCTTCATGAGCCATCTCATATGACACACATTCATGCAGGTATCAGTTCATAGTTCACACTTAGTGGGTAACGATGGAGCCAAAGGACTTGCTAGCCTTTATATTGTTAAGCCACCTACTTAGAGGGATTAAACACAGTCCAAACATTGATTAACACATGCATGATCACATAGATTCACTATATAGTGGGTGATAATGGATCCAAAGGGTTACTCTTTATATTCTTGAGCCACCCTCAGTGAATTGAGCACTCAGCTCTTTTCATGATATTACTCTTGGTACAACATATACCAAGCATCACTCAATGTCACTCAACATCATAACAGATTTATGCTTTATGATGTGCTCTCTCTATACACACACAACATCACACATCTTCATGGGCTTCACCCTTACAAGTAAGTTCAGGTATGATTTCTCTTTTTCCTTTATCCTAGTATTTTAATTTATTGCATCACTCGAATAAAGGGGGGCAAATGTAGTCATATAAAATGTCCAAATTGGTAGTTTCAGTGTGGCTTACGACACCCCATACATAGGTCCTTTTTGCATGATTTTGAGACCCTTATAGACACCCTTTTTTTCATTATCATTCATTTGAAACCTTCTGAACCCTAATTCCACCTCAACCAAGCAATATTCCCTATGTCAATCATGTTCCCTTAGGTCCCAAGCCTATAAGATAGGAGTGCCCTATTTGGACTATAGTGTTGAGCACCAAAGTGTCCCATTTTTTTATGCTCCTATTCATTTTCATTTTAAACCCCAATGGTTATTTTCATTTGGTCCTTATCCTTAATTAGGTTAGCCTAGCATGAATACATTTGACCCATGACTAATTATTCCCTATAAAAGCCCACTCAAATCTCATTTACAAGGGAGGTGACCAAACTTATAAATAAAATAAGAATACAAAAAAAGCACTAAAGCAAACTTCCCTACTCTTTGTACACAGTCACCCAATATAGCTGCAAACATACTCAAATCCTCATACTAGTCCCTAGCCACCTCAAATACTATCAAATTGGCATTTACATCCACATCACACTATTGCACAAATCACATTAGATGGGAGAACTACATATGGCTTGATCCCTCTTCAGAGTATTGGTATGTAGGTATCATACCCACACAAGGGGTGTGAATTGAATGTTTAGTACATCTTACACACTAACCCCCCTTCTCAAGTGACTCAAATATTATTTTATCAAGCAAGATTGAGGGTTAGGGTTTGAAGATAAAATTAGCTCTATAGTGAGTTTTGTCAACAACCAGTGCTTAATTTCTTATAGGCATGCTCACACAAGCACAATGCAACTACCCATAAAGTTTTAGGTCTTTATGGTTAGTTTTTACAATAGTCACAAGAACAGACAACAACATCAAACACCAAAACATCCACTTTTCAGTGTTCTTATCTTTTCATCGAATGAAAGCTAGATTTAGGTTTATGACACCTTCATAGTCTTACACGGACATTTATAACCTTTGTATCAGCTATCTCAATCTATTTATAGCTAAGTTATATTTATTTCTATTTATTACTATTTTTAGAAAGGTGAAAAATATAAATAGTAATACAAATTAGGACTGTAATTATTTATATATTTTGAACTGATTTATTAATCCAGACCCTTAACAAAAATAGGAATAAAACTCCATTATTCTCAAAAAAATAAAATCATATATATAAATAAATATATATATATATATATATATATATATATGTATATATATATATATATATATATATATATATATACGTATATATATATATATATGTATATATATATATATACGTATATATATATATATATATACATATATATATATATATAGACACACACACACACACACACACACACACATGATAAAATACATTCAAATAAGTCAAACATCATCAAAATATCATAAAATTAAATTTAACACATAAGTAATTACATGAAAATAGTGTGTTGTATTAATTTTTCTATGATCAGTGCCTTGTCAGTTATATAGATGAAAAGTTATGGGGTGGGTTGATTAGGTCATGATTTGATTAGTCTCATTTAATTTTTACCCTAGGAAATGATATATCATGAGGTTAGATTTGATAAAGGAGTGGATAAAGGATATTCATAATGATTTTTTGGATAAGGGATATGGATTTTGCACAAAGAATTTGATTTTAGATAAAGGATATGGATTTTGATTAAGTTGTAGGACAAGACAATTGGGATGTTTGGATTTTTTAGATATTATGGTTTATAGATTTTTTGGATATTTTTATGAATATGTATGTACGAATAGGGGGCCACTAGCAAAGGGAAAACCTGAACCTATCAACCAAGATGGAGAACAGAAGTGGATGGAATGATGAAAGGATTTGGATGATTCACAAAGGGGATGATGGATAATAAGGAATGGACCAAGGATCTCTAAGGATTGTATCGCATAAAAACTAAATATATATTCATTAAAGTGTCACTAAGAGGATATGCCAAGATGTTTCCATAATATATCTTGAGACTTATTCCCCTTCCTTACTAAGGTCAAGACGAGAAGAAAAGATGGCCATTATTGGATGGCACAGGATGTTTAAGATGGGTAAGGATGGTTTTAGGATGAGGATTTTGAGGCCTATAAGGCTTCCCCCTAGTGTCAAGGTACTTTAAAATAATGGATTATTATACATGATTCCAAAAACTAGTTTGCATCATGGTACTTTCCCAAGGCACTAGAAAACTAGTTTTCACCATTGGACAAATAATTTTTATTTTTATTTTATATAGTGATTTGATTTTTATGAATTTTATGATGTCTTCATAGCATCTCAATTTATTAGAGGCATTCAAGATGCATGATGCTAATGCCTTTAATCTTCAGCTAATACCTATTATGGATAGCTTTCTTACTAGAATAATGATATCAATGTGGGTTCCAATAATGTCATTGTTGTGATCTTCATTAATTGTTGATTCAACTTGTTGGACATATTAACAAGGTGTATTTATAACCCCTACAAAATATAATTTCATCTGGGAGGGTGAGGTATGGTATGGATTGGGTTGATTATTTGATTTGTTAGTGATTTATAATATTTGGATCTATGGTATGATCGTGATGAGTTGTATAATTATTAGGAGATTGGAAACTAGGATCAATAGTCACACACACCATTGGTATTTTTAGATGCTCTAATTGTGATTTATGCAACATGATTTTGAATGCTATGGGATCAAAAACCACAAGACTCTTATGTTTTACAATTTGAATGCTTTGAATAATATTAGTCATTCCATTATTGGTTTTGATGATGTCTTGATCAAATGATGCAGAGCCAACTTATTCATCTATTGGTTCCTTGAAGAAGTTTTCACCAATATGCTCTTCTTGATTTGCTAAATTTGTTAGACTTTGATTGTCCACTAGTTCCTCAAAGAAGTTTTCACTAAGGGACTTTCCTTCTTGATTTTCAAAATTTTGATTTTGTTAATTATTAGGATTTTGACTATCTACTAGTACCTTAAGGAGTATTTTACTAAGGAACGATAATTTTTTATTTGTTTGATACCCTTCTTACTCTCTAAGATATGCTACTAGATTAGTGATAATTTTATACTCTATTTATTAGATACTCTCTTGGGTCCCCATGAATTCTATAACTGCCATGTCACTATGTAAGGAATCCAATGATTTATGATTATATACATTTTCAAGAGATTGAATTTTAGGATAGGGGATAGGATTGGTGATGAAAAATTAAAGGGGATATCAATGAAAGAATTTTTTATGTTGATTAAAGGATTAGCCAGCATGATCCCCATAGAGGCTACTAAAAGGACCTATTTGATGATAGTGAAAACTTCCTAAAGAATCATGAAAGAATCATCAATGTCTTTAGAAGGTTCACAACTAATGCCATATTATCATGATTCTGATGTAGATGCTAATAATGACTTTGATTGTGATTTTGATGTTGACATTGATCCTAACTATGATGCCAATTTGGATGATGATATTGATTTTGATGTTGATGGTGTTGATGTGAGTGTTGATAATGACTCTAATGCTTATTTGGATGATGATGTGGATGTTATTTTTGATGTGTTCATAGGGCATGTTTGATTTTTTATTGCTGATAGTAGATGTTTATATTGTGATTGTATGAAGCACCTCTTGGATTACATTTTCCAGAAGTACCTTCTCTAATTTTCACTTAGTGATGGAGGGTTTGGGATAAAGGGATTAGTATAAATGGGGGATTTTCGATGATGGGTAACAAATGTATATTTGGTAAATTATGGTTTCTTTGAATATGGGATCTTTGAAGAGGGGTTTATCAAAGATAGGTGGATTAAAGATAGTTTTATTGAAGATAGGCTCTTTGAAGGCAAGTGAATGATAGTGGAGAGGCTCATCAAAGTGAGGCTTGTCAAAGATGGGTTGGTTATCTTGATATTGTTCAAAAATGGAAAATATTGATTGTGTTCTAGAAATAAATATTAGCATATCCCCTCTTGCTCACTCTTAGATGTGGATTCATCTAATTTGATTTTGATTTTGATGTCATCGTGGTCAATTAGATATTGGATGTAATTTATGAATTTGGAGCATATTTTAATGGAATGCACCTAGATTTGGTGATATTGACAATATTCACCCTCTCTATACCAAGAGGACTTATGTTTGGTTTGATCAAAAGGCTTGGTGTACAATTAGATGATCATATTTATCGTGGCTAGTTGATAAAATATGGATTCAAAGGGTTCATTGAGAGGAGTATACTTTCTCTATTTGGAGGTATGTTTGGATGGGAAAGGACTTTATTCTTGGTCAAATGATTATCTTTGATGTAGTGATGGTGGGACATAGTTGAATGATTATATTTGTTATGGATCAAGACATGGATTGGTATTGGATGGGATTACCAGGATAGGTTTCCCTTAAAATTGCTAGTGTGATTAGGGATGTCATGATTAAGACCACAACTGGTGGATGGAAAGTTTGAATGTGATTAGAAAGTACAAAAGATTTATTTTTACAGCTTATGTTGGAACTTAGGTTTAGGGGATCAAAATTGATAGGAATTTGAGCACCTATTTTGATGAGCCATAAAAGGATGACGTCCTTATTTTCAAAAATATATTGTTCAAACTAGGCTATATCCAAATATGTTTTTGGTGCCATGGATAGATATGGAATAAAGGATGGATGTTTTGTTGTTCATCAATCCCAATCAATAAGTACGGGAGATTGAGTAGAAATATTAGGACATGGTTGTTGGATGTTTGGATGTGGACTATATTTTGATTTTAGATTTTTAAACATGGGTTTTTGATTTTAGATGTTTTTGATATGAGCTTATTTTAGATTGGCTTCAAGTTTGATTTAAGATTTGATGGATTTGGGTTTGTATCTTTTGATATGTGGATGTTACATTGTTTGATGGGTATTTAATGGATATTTGGATGTATTGAGCAAATTTGATTGATTTAGGATGTGAACTAGCATGTTTTGGATTGATTAGAGTATGGTTAACCCATAGATGTTGATAGATGGTTAACTTGGACAAGCATTTTGGTTTGATGTTTAATTGTTTGGATTAGGGTTAGATGTAACCCTGAAGGATGATTCGATTGGACTTGACATTTTTGGTAAGGTTCTAACTAACTTAAATGATTAGATTATTTTAGAACCTTGGGTAGGGATTAATTATAGGGTATAAGTAACCCTATGTGTATATTTGATTGTTTTAGGATTGATTGGATTATAATCTATCTCAAGTGATGGATGACTAAAAAATGGATATCATATTGGATTAAGTGGATAAATTGATTTGGTTGAGGGGATGATTGGATTAGATATTGGATGTTTAGATTGGTTGATGAGGTGATTCAAAATTGATTAGGTTTTTGTACTTTATAGGCTAAGATTGAATGTTTAGGTTGGTGGTTTATGATGAGGTGAGGTAGGGGGATTGTTGTAATGGGGATCAAAACAAGCTTATGAGATCGAGGGGATTGATTATATTAAGGTGTGTTTCAACAACATTAGGCTATAGACTGATAATTTAATATTCGGATTGAACAATGTGTGGATTTGGATTATTACTTATTGGGGGATTGGATTAGGAATATGTGTCTGGACAAATGGATGTTTATGTTTTGGTTGGTCTTGGATTGTTGATTTGAACTAGGTCCTTATTTAGTGTGGATGTTTTCAAACAATACATGTCTTAACAACATGCAAATAAGATCAAGCAAGCCACAAGACTATGCTAATAGATAAATATGTGTAATGTGACTAAAATCCCACCAATCTACTTATGTAAATTGGTGACTAGGTTGGTCTTCAAACCTTCACTCAACATTTGTAGGTGGTAAGGTGATCTTCAGGAATGTTGTTTCCCCTGAACTTATAGTAGTTTGTAGGTAAAGGTCTTAATATAGTCTTTACATTGTTATCTAGGTGTGTCTCCTATATATCTTGAGGCAAAGTGGGGCCCAATTCTGTGTAAGGATGATGTCTAATGCTTGAGTATTGGAGTGTGACCTCCTCACTTCACGAAACCCTTTATGAGGAATCCCTCTTAGCTTTATGGTAATTGTTCTTAATATTTATACTCCCTGGAGCACAGAATCTAGATTAATATGTGGTGGTGAAATCTACATCACACCCTGCCTAAATACTATGAAAAGTGTGTGTAGATGAATTCCACATCACGTTTCACCTATAAAAATAAAAAGGGGAGGCATGAATTGCTTTTTTATCCCCAAGATCGCCCTAGGGGTGTGAAGGAAGAGCATACATAATTTGGCCCTAGGTGAAATACAACAAATGAACAACAAAACAGATAGCAAAATCAATTGCTTTTGATCCCCAAAGTCACCCTATAGTGTGAGGGGAGAGCATACACAATCAAGTTTCTTAAATTTGACAAAAATAGATTAAAAAATGGTTTAAATGATTATTTGAGAAGCAGACCTATAAATAGAAATGTTAGTAGTTTGGCAAATGATCTTGAGGGACAACCTGCAACCAAAAAAAAAAAAAAAAAAATTATTAGTAGTTTGACATTTTAACCTTTGAGGTTCATAAACCTACAGGGTAAACAAAACCCCGCCTGTACCCCCCCCCGCCCCCTCCCCCAAACCCCCGGCACCCAAAAAAAAAAAAAAAAATAGACAAAATCTTTATCTTTTAAACATTTTGATATGTTTTTTCTCCACTCATTATGTGAAAGCAAAGTATATTTACATATAAATATATTGAAAAGGCTCTTTTTGGAGCCCGTAATGCTTAATATTCTAAGTAAAACCAAATTTTGATAGTTTTGAAAAAGCCAATTATTAACTTTACTTTATTTTTATTTTATTTTATTTTATTATATATATATACACACGTAAATTGCCTCTACCAAGAATTGATGTGCATAAAGCAGGCCCTATTCACCAAATGGCTTAGCCCTTGCATATGAATTAGTAGGCATGGTTAGAAAAAACAAATTAAAATTTTGAAAGAATAGTTATTGACTTTTGAAAGAACATGAGTTGCGCCCTTCACAATGAATGGCCTCGACCCCTGTAATCACCCCTTCAAGTCTACATAGGAGACTGATATCCTACACTAGTCTCAATCTATCCAAATGTCAATGAGACAAGTATATCTAAGGAAGCTTTAAGGGGTATGATTCTTGAGAGAAGCAGAGGAGATGGAACCATTGTCGTAAGTGGATTGGAGATATTGATAAGGCAGGTTACCGGACAACTTGAACTCTTTATGGCTTGTCCAGTACCTAAGAAACTTATGTAGGAAATAGTTTCTCGAAGTATTTTACCATGTTCAGCTTGTGTGTCAAACTATGAGCATTGAGAGAGGGTATGGAGGTTCATCAAAGAAATAATTAAAAGCAGTTTTATGTATGTGGAAACGTACACAAGGTGCTCATTCTGTTTGACAGAATGCCTCAAAGAAGTGTGGTCTGGAGGGATGTTATGATTGCAGGATATGCACAATCAGTCCCAATAGGATCAAGGTTCGAAACCCAACAGCATTGCTTGTGTAACGGCCCTCGTCTCTTATTAGAATGTTAAATCGATCAACACTTGATTTTTACTTGCCAAAACTGGTCATTTCAATTAGAGTTGTAAACTATATCTATAAAAAGAGCGACACCTTACAAAATACCGAAGTTGTAGCCACGAACCAACTAAGCAGTGCTCACAAGACTAGGAAAATTTACTTTGTTTGAAGGGAATAAGTTATAAATTTGATCAGTGTGGACATACTGAGGTTTTCAAGTGTTGGCGAATTACTAAGGAAGAAATATTGTTTTGGAGTTTGGATATCCATGTACCCTCAAATGCTACCATATCTGAAAAAAGGAAAAAGCTGAAAATGAAAAACTACCAAAACGACATCGATCCTTGTGGTATTTGTACTCAGATGCAAAAGGAAAAGGCTGAAAAAGTAAAGCAACGAGAGGGTAGGGAACTTGGATTGAAAAATAATGAAATAGACAGAAACTTCTAAATTGAAATTGTTGGATATTACTGCAGGGGTATCGAATTTAGAGCTTGATTCAGAAAAGTGAGACGATCAGCTCTATGAGTTCTTCTGGCAGATTTTGGTTGATTTTGAAAATGAGACATGTGCCTTAACAAAACCACATATCATAAGCACGTTTAATCAAAATTCATAGGTACATCTATTAAAAAACACTAAAAAGATCATAATCGATGGATCCAAATCACACAATAAAATGCAAAATATTGTTCTATTTGATTTAAAACAAACTTACAACTAATCAAAACAACACCAAACTGCCAAAAAGCTAGAATTTTTTAAAATTTATGCAAATCCTTTTTCTACTTGCTAAATTTTCGACAAACAAAACAAAATAACTACAAGTCACTCTCACTATGGTCGTCAAAATTGTTGCCTAATTATTTTTTATTGACGGTTGTTAGTAATTCTATCTGGGACGACAGAGTCATTCTTCATAGCAACCATGATGTAGGATGTGGAGGGGTGATTACATTCATTTCTCTAAGATGGCAACCGCACTTAGTGCAATCTGATGTGGACCCCACCAACTGGTTAGTATGGACTCTTTTTAGTATTGAAAGCCACTGTTTTGGCTTTATTAATATTTGTCTCGAATGATGCCCTGGAGCGTACCCATTTATGGCGATGGATAGCAGATGATCTTTCTGATGCCCATTGGGTATTATGTGGGGACTTTAATATGGTGGTGTCTCCCAAGGACAAAGTAGGCCACTTGATTATGAGGTGGGCAGCTGGGGAAAGGGAGGCATGGTTTTACATGTGCACTAAGTGGGCTCTTTATGACCCCAATTTAACCTGTCAGCCTGTAGATGGAGTTTGGTTCCCCTGGAGTAATCTCAGGGAAGGCCCTGCTCAGATTCTGAAGCGTCTACATAGGGCAATGATGTCCACCCAATCATACTTCTCTTTTGATAACAATTTTTTTCTGCCAGTGCAGGCACTGCCAGATTTTGGGCTTTTTGACCACTCCCCTATTCAATTCAGAGTGACATTGTGGTTTCTGAAACCCAAAGTCCACAAAATGCAATTCTTCCTTAACACCTCCTTGCTCAAACATGGGCCCATGATGGCACACATTAGGAGAGTTTGGAATTTGGATCCACATCCTTCCTAAGAATTTGGTTGGATTTTTTGGTGGGATGATGTCATTAGATGGACCTCTCACTTTCTATGAATCTATGGCCACCAACTTGCTAAAATTTAGAGACACTCTTACTCTGCTACAACCACAGAGCTGAGCCGTGCGGCTTTATCCCTGGAAAAGATCCCTTCAATGAGATCTTGTAGGTGAGATTTGCATCCTTTTGGCACCGTATTCAGATTGTAGACAACTACAATGTTCAAAGAGCCTAAGTCAAAGCTAGGCTCCATTGGTTTAATATAGGGGACAAAGATTCAAAGGAGTTCTTCCAAGTATTGTGAGCTAAGAACTCAAAGCAATAAATTCAACTCATTTTTTAGGCTGGAAATAGATTGAAAGAGACCCCTCAAATTATGACAGCTTTTATCCACCATTATCAACAAGTGTTTAAAGCTCAAGCATCTTCAGCTAAACATAAAACTACCATTCAACAATGCCTTGCAATAGTGCCATGCAAACTCACACCTGCCCAATGGGTGGCTTGCGACAGGGCCTTCACTGTTGACGATTTGCATGAGTCAGTGTCTCACATGGATAATGACAAAACTCTTGGTATTGATGGCTTCCCCTGTGAATTCTATAAATCTCTTTGGGACCTTGTGGGTAGGGACTTGCATAAGGTTTATCAATAAGCATTTTGCATGCATTCACTAGGTAAAAATATAAACAAAGAAAATATCAAATTCATACTTAAGAAAGGATATCCTGAGTTGATCTGAAACTGGTGGCCCATCACCCTCCTAAATGTTTCTTATAAAATCATTACCAATGCTTTGTTGATTTAGTTGCACAATATATTGCCTCTCATCATGTACCTGAAACAAATGGGTTTCATCAAAAGATGTTATATTCTAGATAACATCATTGTCATCTAAAAAGGGATGGATTAGGCCAGATGGTCTAAGCAACAAGCTATTTTCATTAAAATTGACTTTGAAAAAGTTTATGACCGCATCAAATGGCCATTTATACTAACCATACTTCAAGCTCTAGGCTTTGGGCCCTTCTTCATCTAAACTGTCTAGATACTATTTCTAGATGCCTCGATCATCCTCTCCATTAATGGAGTCACCTCTAAGCAGTTTGGCATGTTCTGCTCCATTCGTCAAAGGTACCTACTAGCTCCTACCTTGTATGTGTTTACAGTTGAGGGTTTTGGATATCTTTTTAACAATGCCCAAGCTAGGGGCCTTGTTAAGGGAATTTATCTCCCTCTTAATGCCATAAACTTGTAAGAAGATATCCAACTGCTTAATGTCCACTTTACAAATGACTCTTTCCTTACTCTCATTGAGGATGAATCCAATATGAAAAACACCTTATAGTGTCTCAGCACCTTCTGTCTAGCCTCTGGATCTAGCATCTAATGACAGAAAACTCATTGTTATAGACAATCTTGCCTCCCTTTACTAGCATGGGCTGCTAAATTTAGTTGGAAGTGGAGCCAACATGATGATATCTTTAAATTTCTTAGCATTCCTTTTGTTTTTGATGCTTCACTACCTTTGTTGTGGCAATATGTTATTGATATAGTTACTAAGAAACTAGAATGTTGGGTGATCAAGTCTCTTTCATTAGCATGAAAATTTCAAATCTACTCAAAAATTCTTGTGACTACCCATGTGTACTACTCATCATGTTGGGTGTCTTTTAAAAAATCTTACTAGAAGTTGGAGAAATTACTCATAGATTTCCTTTAGGCAACTTCCCCACAAGGTAAAGGATTCCACAGGGTGGCCTAGGAATATTGTTGCCTCACACATGATGATAAAGGGATGGGGCTTATCGACATAGCCTATCAAGGAATTGTCTTATGTGCCAAATGGATAATGTAGGCCATTGAGGGCCAAGAAGCTTAGAAGGTGTTATTCAGACAAAGTATCTCCTCAAGCTTGCTTAAGGATAAGAAGGCCTAAAAAGGGCTTGGGTTCCCCAATTTTCTCTTCATTCAGTCTCCCATCCAAATCACAAGGTCTTTTATGGATAAAAGCATCTAGAAGGCCTAGGAAAAGATCAAGCCATGGCTTCTCTAGAATGGTTCTAGATTTTGTAGTGGGCTATCTATTAACACCCATTCTCTGGTGATTTCCCATTGTCAATCTCAATGAAGTGCATCTGAAAGAAGTCCCTTAGATCAATGTTCTCAAGCTTTTTCATAGAGGAATTAATACCATCCAGGATATATTTTGTAGGTGATCTCACTCTTGGCTATCCTGGGAGAAGGTGAAAACTAAATTTTGATTAGCCAATGTGGACCAGGAATCCTACTAGATGATTTTCAATGTTGTGTCAGCCTCCATGATTCACAAAATCTCATTCCACTCCACTCAGCCATGTTGGAAGGACTGGAAATGGTATGTAGAGACCCCTTTTTGCAATTACACTCCTTGGCTTGGATATGGATGGCTCAGCCCCCATTTACCCATGATGGACGAGCTTAATGCATGTTGGTGGCTGTACTTATCTGTTAATACTTGTATCTTTCATTTCAACACTATCTGGGGGGCTTGTTTTGAACCCAAACTTACTTATTTTGCTTGGTGTATTCTATACCAAGGCTTACCCATTGGAAAAAGACTCATCCAACTAGGAGTCCATCATCCTACATGCCCTTTATGTGGCCACCTTGAGACACTTCCTCATCTTTTTTGGTATTATTCCAAAGCTTACAAGGTTTAGATTTGGATCCATGATCTCTTCAGGCCTTTCCAGCATAAATTTTTTCTTTGGTAGCACATCTTCCTTAGAGATAAACCCATGATGCCCTTTAAATACACATAAGTCTAGCATACTTTTAGAGTGGAGATTCTTTTTTGGATTTAGAAAGAAAGAAATAATTTTATATTTAATAATGCTTCTATTGATTGTAATGTTTTTAGTTTAAATAAGTCTTCTATCATCTCTAACATTCTTTTATAGATTCAATTCCAAGCCAATAAAGTGGGTATAGAGCTTGGGCATCTTCAAGATCTCCTCTCCCACTATGGAGATGCACCTTATGTAATGACTTGAGTTCTATCATCTCTGCTCAAGGATCCTAGACTAGAAGATAGGTTGGCTCTGCCACCCCATGGTAGGCATCATTGTAGCCATTCCTAATGTCACTCTCATATCATTACCCCATACAATACATGACCCCTCCAGGGTAGCAATGAGGGTGGCAACCATCACCTCCTTCCCTAGCTGGGCAAGATGGCTAGGGTGTTCCTCCTCCTCTATGCTTGGATGCTTAGGGGTGCCACCTAGAGGCCGATCGGATGTGCTAGACGAATTCCCTATACTTTCTTTGGATATTTCACCCACTTTGACATAGGAAGAGGATGATGATATGGACACAACAAAAGCTAATGGTTGGGAGCCTATTCTAGATGGCAATTACTTGCCAAGCTTGAGTAAGGTTCTAGATGATATGGATCCACCGCTGCCTTCTAGATTTTCTCTTGTTGCATAAATTTTTCTTTTATTATATGACCTTTTCCTAGGCTTTGCCTAGTTGTTTGTGATACTTTCATTTCGGGTTCCTAGGCTTTGCCTAGTGTGACTACATGGTGTGTTCTCATACCACCTCTATTTTTTTGAATTATTTGTATATTTTTATGTATTTAATATATGGAAATATTTCATCAAAAAAAATGTTGCATAATTTGAGTTCTAAGGGTTAGATATAAAACCAAGAACCATCTTGCCTAAGCTCAATCCCTAGCCAAATCAAACAACCTCTGATTGGAGCTAAAAAGAAGAATGATTGAATCCAAACTAAATGAAATACAAATAACAAAATTTATACCTCAAATTTATATATGAGAGATTTCTCCTTGATATTTTAGATTTCTCCAAAGATGCTTAATATTGAAGGCTTGATGTTTTAGATGTTTGATTGCTTCAATGGATGCTCTTGAAATTTAGTAACACTTAGCTGTGAATGCTTAGATTGCTAAATAATAGTGATAGCTCAATGGACAAAATTTTAAAAGTCATGGTTTTCATAGAGGTGAGTATAATATATAGATAAACATGAGAAGTATCAATGTCTAGGATTTATCCATCAAGTATTAAAATCAATTACTAGGATTTAGCCATTGAGAATTAAAATCAATGGCTTAGATTTAATGAGAGTGTTTGGTAGGTAGACTTTAGAAATTATAAATTGGAGGACTCTAAAGAGGAGGTGGTGAGTAGATCAATGTATAATATGAGTTTCTAGAGGTGTTTAGACTAATATATGAGGGATCTACACCCTTCTAATGGTCTAATAGACCTCCTTCATCTCTTCAAAGTTAAATATCATTCGCTTCAACTCACTCATTTTCTAACTAGACAATTAGGCCTATTAGGTCTTGTTCTTATACTAGGCTCTTGTTCATACACCTCTTGGTTAGTAATACACACTTTTCCACTTAGATTTTCAATGCAAGAGGCCTTAGGTCATGCCACAAACATGAGTCAAACATTATTATAGGCCAGTCATAGCATATAGGACCAAAACCCCTTTTAGGCCTTAAGGAGACCTAATTCAATTGGGCCTTCATTAGCACATGTTACCCTTTGAATTCTTTGGAACACTTTAAAACTCCTCACATGACAATAACATATCATATTTCACTAAAGTATACCTTTTATAAGCTCATCGAGTCCCCATAACACCTTTTAGCTTCAACCACCACTTAAAGCATGCCATTAGCACTATTCACAATTAGACCTGTACATACCCAGAAAGTTTGTCTTGAGAAATTAAAGCATAAACACAATTTTTACAAATAAACATGGAAAAAAATAACATATTAAGAAGCTACATGACCTCAGGGTAATTATTATATGCTTTAGACTTCATAACTTAGGGTAAAAGGACTCAAACCCTTCTCTACAAAAAGCCCACTCAGAATTACCAACTAGCCTCAAAACACAATCATGAAAATTTGAACTTATGATACCTAAAAGAACACAATCAAAGACTTCCAATGCATTAAAAAAATCCTATAACATCCTCATTAAAACCTCCAAAAAAATGATCTTAATCTCTAATGGAAATATTGGTCTTGTAGACCAATCTCATGACCTCACTATATATAGACCTCAATAAGCTAGACAAGTCAACTTGAGACCAACTTTTTGTTATATATAATTATCTCCAAAACTTATATCTAATATTAACATGTCTTATATATCTTAAACAACATCTCCATGCACTTTTATTCATACCTAATCCATAACAACATATCCCTAATCACCTTCTCACTTTTGTCTAGGTTTTTCACTGTTTGCACCATTAGGTATATTAGTGATAGGTTATCTTAGCTGACTAGTTTAGCACATCTGAGGGATATAAACTTATCTATAAACCACCGTGGTAACCATATACAATTCTCAAAAAAATTCCTCCATTCATTTATCAATTTTGACTTGGTCAACTCTAACTATTACAACAAATCTCCAAAAAATAAGACTTTTCTTGTAGGGTCCACTCACTAATCTGAAGACAAAACCACACATAGATATTCTTGGGAGAGTTTAATATAATTTATAATCACTAAATTATCTATACCAAACTATTTTAATCATTTTTTATCAATATCTTTCACATTTGGTCATTTTTAGGGTTTTAAAAAGGGTTAACACTATTTCTATTATTAAGGATTGTTCATAAAGGAATGCCCCTCATTTCTAAAACTAATGCCTAGATATTTTATATAATACACTTCCCCATCTCTTCTTAATATCTCAGGTTCTCATTTATAGGTTACACATGCCAATGAATACTTAAAATTCCTTCTCAAGTTGAGAACCCTTCACTCTATGCACTTGAGAGACCTTAAAACACTTTTTCATGCCTTAAATTGCAAACTATGACCTAAAATATTATGAAAATTATTGACAAAAAATATCATACCTTTGATAAAACTCACTTTTCCATGCTTTCCTTATAAATTGATCCTGATACACCATTAGGTTATACTCTCACCATCTTACTTTACTACACTAGGGTATTCACACCTCATTAGGTCTTGAACTGACCTCCAAACCTCTTTTCATGTGATATCTACCTAAATTACATGCTCACACATCTCACATTCCCAAATAATGTTATACATCCTTCATATGCCTTGTTAACATATCATGATGCCTCACTAGGCCAAGCAGGGTCTAGAAATGGTCTAGTTGTAGCCTTGGCTTGTAGGTCCTACCCTTGTAGGTTCACCTTGAGATTATCATGAGTGCTCTAATGCCTCATATGCATGCTCAAGTAACCCCTTATAGCATCTTATGCCTCTGTGCATCCATCTCATGAATCCACCATGATCAAACCTTCTCACTAGGACTTTACAAGCTATGACTAGTGCCATGACTAGGCTTCTTAAGCACTTGAAGCTTGACTACTAATCTTGATATGCTCTTTGATGCTTCTACACCTTGATCATATGCCTTACATCCTCCTCAAACAATGTCATTTCTCTCAATGATTCTATCAAATAATAACATTTTTTAATGGCCTCATGAACACCTTTTTTAAGAACCTTTGACGTCAATGACAACATCAATGCCAAACCTCAACAATAGGAACAATGCTCAATAATCTCCCTTTTATCATTGATGGAAAAACATACTGTAAACTATTCATTCTTATCTCTCAATTTTGGTCTTTCTCCCTCTTTGACATAAATGATAAAGTGATGTCTACAACATCTTGGATCACACTCCTTGCAACCAACCTACTCAACACACATGACTATGAGTTTATGAGACATAATACAAACATGCTCCTCCTATCTCCATGCATACCTTCTTAGAATAACTCACTTTTTTTTGGAGATAATGAACTTGATTAGCTCCATCCAAGTACTTTGGCTTCTTCAATGATTTTTAGGGGTAGGAATTACACCCAATTCTTGTCTTAGGTGTTCAAACGTTACCATTATAAGTTATTTGGTCAAGATGTTTGCAATCTAATCCTATGTAGAAACATACTCAAGTTTGACACTTTTTTCACTTACCTATTCTCTTAGAATATTATACATGATGGGAATGTACTTTGTCCTTGAGTGCATGATAGGGTTCTTTGAGATGCTTATAACACTTGTATTATCACAATATATAGGGTTAGGACCATCATACTCCACATTATAGTATTTTAGGGTCTGTCTCATCCATGGGACCTGAGTGCAACATGAAGTTGATGCAATGTACTTAGCATCACAAGTGGATAATGTTACTAATGGTTGTGTCTTAATTATACATGAGACTAGGCACCTACCTAAGAAGAAATCTTCTCTGCTGGTACTCTTCCTATCATCTATACTTCCTACCTAATCTGCATTTATGTAGGTTGTCAAATTTAACTCCTTGCTTATTGGATACCATAATCCATATTTCATAATCTCCTTGAGACACATGAGTATCCTTTTGACTCCTTAGAGATGATTCTCCTTTGGATCTATTTGAAACCTTTCCACAAGACTTACTACTTGCATTATGCAGGTATAGAGGTTGTGGTGTATAAAAAACTATCAATTATTTACCTATATGATGTTTGATTGACCTTTGAGGACTCATCTTCCTTGCTCAACTTACACCCTATGATCATGTTTGTACTAACTGCTTTGCAATCTTCCTTATCAAACTTATTCAACATCTCTCGTATGTACTTGGCTTGTTAGATGAATATACTTATTTTAGATTGAGTGATTTGAAACCTAAGAAAGAATGTTAGTTCTCTTAGCATGGGCATCTCAAAATATTTCTTCATCACCTCTATAAAGGCTTTGGTCATGTTTTCATTATTTTCATCAAAGATGATGTCATCCACATAAACAACTACTATCAACTAATTGTCATCTTCTATCTTGATGTATATATTACTATCTACAAATCCTATTTTGAATCCTTGATCTAATAGATACCTATCTAACCTAGCACACCAAGAACTAGGAGCTTACTTTAAACCATTGAAAGCCTTTTTCAATCTACAAACATAGTATTTATCATATGATAGTGAGAACTCCTTAGGTTTTTCAATGTACTCTTCCTCTTCCAAATTCCCTTTCAAAAATGCAAATTTAACATCCACCTAGTATATCTTGAATCTTTTGAATCTTGCATATGATATAAATAATTTGATGGCCTTCAATCTTGCTACTAGTGCAAAGGTCTCCTCAAAGTCTAACCCTTTAACTTGTGCATATCCATTACATACCAATCTAGCCTTATTCCTAGTGACTAATCCATTTTCATTCAACTTGTTTCTAAACACCCATTTTGTGCTAATGATATTCTTGTCTTTAGGCATAGGAACTAGTTCCAAAGTCTCATTCTTATTTATTTGGTCTAACTCCTCATTCATAGAACATATCCAAAAAGTGTCTTTACTTGTTTTTATGATAATCTTAGGTTCAACTTTGGATAATAGAGAAATATTATCTTGATTTATATTATTTACCAGTCTTCTCCTTGTTTGCATACCTACATTATTGTTGTCAATGATTTGAGATTCAAGGTGATCTCTTTGAATCTATCTTGAGGGTCCTTTTGAATCTTGTCTCTCTTCAACTTCTTCTTCCTCATCAACCTCTATGGTCTCCTCTTCATTATTTAAGTCTATATTCTCTGAAATGTCTTTTGACTATGAGTTTTATTTCCTTGTCTCATCAGTCTGTACATTGGTGCTTTCTATTACATTTTGTATCCTCTTGTTATAACATCTATAGGTTGAGCTCATTGAAGAGTATCCTAAGAATATACCTTCATCAGATCTAGAATCAAACTTTCCAAGTCTTCATCATCTCTTTTCATAAAACATTTATTCGCAAATAGTCTAAAGTGTTCCAGATTGGTAAATCTACCATTCCATAGTTCATAAGGAGTCTTGTTTCCATTAGTCCTTATTTATCCTCTATCCAAAATATATACCGTAGTGCTTACTACCTCTCTCCAATATCCATCATAGAGTATATACTTATTTAGCATAGTTCTAGCCATATCTTGAACTTTCCCATTCTTTCTTTGCACTACCCCATTCTATTGAGGTGTCTTATCTACTAAGAATTGTATCTTTATTCTATGAACCTCATATAATTCATAAAATTCATTGGACCAAAACTATCATCCTCTATCATATCATAGGCACTTGATCTTCCCATTCTTCTCATTCTCAACAAAATCCTTGAATGACTTGAACTTGTCAAGAGCTTTTGACTTTTCTTTCAAGAATGCAACCCAAGTCATTCTTGTGTAATCATTTATGAGTAACATGAAGTATATATCTCCTTGAAATATTTTAATTATTTTAGGCCCATAGATATTAGTGTGTATTAACTCCAAGGGTCTTGTAGTAGAGTATTCCTTGAATTGGAACCTTCTTCTATTTTACTTACCATGTTGACATGACTTGTAAAGTATGTTTGTAGGTTTGGTGATCTTAGGCATGTTATTCACAGACTTATTAGTGCTAATATTAACCATATTGTCAAAGTCTAGGTGACCTAACCTTATTTTCAAAATCCAACTTTCATCTATATTGATCATAAAACATCTCTCCTTCTTGATCTCATTCAAGACATATAGATTGTTCTTAATCCTCTTAGCATTGGCAATTACCCTTCCTGATTTGGGTCTCCTTATCTCACAACCTCTATCATGAAAGGTTCATATGTTTCCTTGATTAAAATTTTGACTTAAACTAAGTAGGTTAATTTGAAAGCTTCCACATACAACACATTTTGTGTCTTGGTCTTCCCATTATCCAAACTCAAAACAACCTTGCCAATTATATTGGCAATTGTGTTGTCTCCAAACCTTACTATTCATGTAGCATTATTCTTCAATGATATGAACTTATTTATATCTCTTGTCATGTGGCTTGATCAAATACTATATATATACCATTTCATTCCTTCATCTTGAATGTGAAAGGCAGTCTGAGATAGCATAGAATCCTCTTTAGTCTTTTGTTCCTCATTGGAAAATACTCCATCTTGACTCTTGAGCTCAATGTGATCCATCCTAACTTGATTTGGCTTCCATACTAGTGTTTGATCCTTCTCATGAATTTTAGGAGATTAATATATATTTTTGAATATTGAGGGCCTTATAACTCTATTAGATTAGAATCTTACAATGTGTCCTATAGTGTGACAGATGTAGCAAACAACATTTCTATACTTACCTCTTGATTGATGACTCTTTTTCTCATGACCCAATGATGACTTGTCATTTATTGCATTAGGTTTATTGTTTGGTATTTTCATGTTGATACCCTTGACTTGTAATTACTTCTCACTCTCTCTCTCTCAAACTTGATTATTTTGTCTATGAGTTGCTCATGCTCAACTTTCAAGGAATCTAGATCTGTATTCAACTAGTCATACTCAAATTCCTTTGACTTAAACCTTGTGTTGACACCTTCTAACTGACTACTTAGATCATTTATAGTCATATTTTTATTCTTAAAATCATCAAGGGATATTATAATCTCATATTCAAGGTCTACTTTAGCTTCTCCTTCTTCACTATCATAGTAGACTTCTTCATCATACATGTTGTCTTATTCCTGTTGATCACAAGATATATTATGCTTTTTAGGATCACCTTCAAGCTGTTAGACTTGTATTCAAATGACCAAGATCTGATACAAATTTTTGGAAACATAATAATGACTAATATGGGGGTGAATTATTCACTTAAAACTTTATTTCACATGTACTTTAACATTCCTTGAACCCTCAAAGCTATACAAATATATAGCAATGCATAAAGAGTCATTTACATGAGCATAACATAAGAAACACATATATGAGTGGAAAACCATAAAGGGGAAGAAAAATACTTTGATATTTTATAATGGAATAAAGTCTTATAGGACAAACATAAATATTTAGTGAAGCACTATCTTCACATGGACCACCAACCCCAACTAGCCAAGCACCCACTTGACTAGACTTTAGAAAACACTCACTTCAAAGGAAGCACCAACACCCTAGATGACTTAACACCAAATAATATACCTTATTTATTTGATCACCTTTATATCACCTTGTTTCTCAATCAACTAATGATGACCACCTCTTTAGTTCTTCACATTCTTATCCCTCTCAAACTGCCTTCTAGACCTCTTCGCTCAATTAGCCCTCTTCTTGACTTTATTAGGTCATCTCCTTGATTTTTATACATAGTAATCCTATAATATATTAATAATAGTTTCTATTTAGAATTTTTTATGGTGTATAAGACATTTTTCATCTCTTTAAAGTTCTATATTATTCACTTTAACTCACTCATTCTCTAACTAGATAATTAGGCCTATTAGGCCTTGTTCTTATACTAGGATCTTGACCATACACCTCTTGGTTGGACATACACATTTTAGAAATTATATTTTAAATAAAATAATTCTTAATACACTCCATAAACATGAATCAAATATTACAATATTTCATTCATAAAATATAGGACCAAAACCCCTTTTAGGCCTTAAGGAGACCTAATTCAATTAGGCCTTCATTAGCACCTGTTACCCTTTGAACTTCTTGGAACACTTTAAAATAATAACACAGAAGAAAAATATAATATGTCACTAAAATATACCTATTATAATCTCATATATTCTCCATAACACATTTTATATTCAACCACCACTTGAAGCATGCCATTAGCACTGTTCACAATTAGGCCTATGCATGCCCAGAAAGTCTATCTTGAACAATTGAAACATAAAAAAAAAATTACAATAAACCATGGAAAAAAATAACATGTGAAAAATATAAATGGCCTAAATTTAATTACATATTAATTAAACTTCACAACTCAAGGTAAAAGGAATCAAACCCTTCTCTGCAAGTAGCCCACTCAGAATTACCAACTAGCCTCAAAACATAGTCATGAAAATTTGAACTTATGACACTTGAAAGAACATAATAAAAGAATTAAAATTCATTAAAAATATCCTAAAACATTATTAAAACAAAATACAATAAAAATATCATAAGATCTAATCTAAATATTTGTCTTGTAGACCAATCTCATGACCTCACTCTACACAAACCTCACTGAGATAGACAAGTCAACTTGAGAGCAACTTTTTGATATATATAATGATATAAAAAACTTGTATCAAATATTAAAATTTATTAAATGTTTTAAAAAAAAATCCATTCACTTGTATTTATCCCTAATCCATGATAACACATCCCTAATCACCTTCTTACATTTGCTTAGGTTTTTCACTATTTGTAGCATTAGGCCTGTTAGCGATAGGTTGTCTTGGATGACTCGTTTAACACATATGAGGCTTATAACCTACATATAAACTAGTTTTTTCATAAAATACAAGTCTCAAACATTGTATTCCATCCATTTAGAAACTTTGACTTGGTCAACTCTTACTGCTACAGTAAATCTTTGAGAAATAAGGCTTTTCCTATAGCGTCTGCTCACTCATCTGAAGACACAATCACACCTAGATATGGATGGGAGAGTTTAATAAAACCAAAAATAAATAAAATATCCATACAAAACAATTCTAATCATTTTTTAGTAATATCATTCACATCATTTCATTGTTAAGGTTTTAGAGAGGGTTAACACTATTTATGGTGTTAATGATTATTCATAAAGGAATGCCCCTCATTTACAAAAATAATGCCTATATATATATTATATAAAGCCCTTACCCATATATCATTAACATCTTAGGTTCTCATGTAGAGGTTACACATGCCATTGAACACCTAAAAGTCCTTCTCGAGTTGAGAACCCTTCACTTTGTTCACTCGAGAGACCTTAAAACACTTTTTCATGACTTAAATTTCAAATCATGACCTCAAATATTATTAAAATTATTTATAAAATATATCATACCTATTAAAACACCCACATATCCATTATTTCCTTAGAAACTAATCCGTATACCTCATTAGGCCATACTCTCACCATCTTGTTTTACTACACCTGAGTCTTCACACCTCATTAGCTCTTGAACTAACCTTCAAACCTCTTTCCATATTATCTTCACCTAAATTAAATGATCACAAAACATCTCACATTCCCAAAAAAATTCAAACATCCTTTATATGCATTTTCAACAGATCATGATGCCTCATTAAGCCAAGCATGGTCTAGAAATGGTCTAGTTACGACCTTGACCTATAGGTCCTACCCCTATTGGTTCACCTTGAGCCTCTAATTAGTGATAAAATTCCTCATATGTATTCTCAAAAAATCACTTACATCCTCTTATGCCTATGTGCATCCATCTCACAAACCCACCATGCTCAAACCTTCTCACTAGGACTTTAGAATCTATTACTAGTGCCATAACTAGGCTTCTCAAGCACTTGAAGCTTGATCACTGATCTTTAAACACTATTTGATGATTATACACATATATAACATTTCTTAAATGATCCTCAAATAATTTCATACCTCTCAATGATTCTTTAAACAAGAACATTCTTCAACGACCTCATGAATACCTTTCTTAAGAACCTTTAACATCAATGTTAAACCTTAGCAATAGGAACAATGTTCAACAAGGTGGGGATTAGATAAGGATTAATAGGGGATTTTTATGGGAATTATTTTTGGTAGTTTAAGGTAGGTGACAAGGATTATATAATTCCTTAATAAAGTCAAGATTTGATTAATTATTAAATAGGATATTGAGTGGATGATTAATTGATGCAAAGGATGATGTGATGAAGGTGTAAGGTTAGTGTGATGAAGTGAAATTTTAATTTGGAAGTTAATTCAATGGTTTTAGTGTGATTTAAAAAGAATTATAAAATTATTAATGATGGAAGGATGGTTAATTTTAAATGTCTACAATATTTATCAAAATTTTCCACCATTCATTTTATGATGTCTTAAGCTATGTTAACCCAATTTTGTGCATAATCCATATTAGTGTGTATTTAGTGACCATTATTGGCTTGTATCTAATTATGATTAATATTTTTGTGTTTATGATTCATTGTTGATGGAAAACCCATTGAGCTGCTAGAATCGAGAAACATAAGCTTTTAGTTGTTTAAAAGTTACATTTGATTGCAAAAACTTATAAAATTTAATTACTAAGAATGTTTCATTTTTGATAGAATAACTATGGTATATTGATCCTATTATAGGCATTGTGATCATGTTATTCATAAAAAGAGACACAATGATTATGTCTTTGGCTTAAGCTTGGGCTTGGCATGTTTTAATTCATTAAGGACCTAATTGTTTGGTAAATGCTTTCATGATTTGAAAAGGGCTTACTAATTTTTGGTTAGATAAAAATTATTGATGACTTAAATAAATTATTATGATGAAAACATTTCACTTTGACCATATTTGATAATAGGCTTCTCATATCATTTGACCATACTATGTGGTTTATTCATAAAATTTTACGGTTTACATGGAAAGTGTTTGTTTGGGATATCATTTTGGTCATTATGTCATTGATTGACCTTGATTGACTAAGAAGGATATGGGAGTGAAAATAATATGGAGGTAATTTAGTGTTTTTGATCTATATTTTAGTTTAGCCATGATGGTGATGGAAACTATTTTTAGAATCCAGACCTGGGAGACATTAATGTTTGGTAGTGGCCATAGAGTTTAGGAAAAGTATTTATGGTGGTTTTGGATTTTACCCAAGGCATAGAGAAGAATAAAATGGTGGTGAAAGAATAAAAAATAAGGCAAATTATTAGAAAACAAGGTATTTTTGTAAGTTTTTTTTGCTTGTTTATTTTCAAATCTATGTATTGCTACTATTGTTTGTTCTTGAAGGAAACCTTAAGTGAATGTATGGGTTGCATGGAGAACCTTCATTCTCCCTGTAACTCACCCAGTAGCCTTGTAAGTGTTTTATTTTGTTTAGTTATTATAATTGGATTTAAGTAAGAATGTCATTGACATATTAATAGGAGTTGTATGTTAAAATCCCTGCTGGGTAGGTTTATCTTATTTCATCTCACCCTTAGATGGTGTATAGATAAAATGTATGCTACTAAAATAACCACTAAATATTTATAAATTTATTTTACATGATTATATGGTGAATCTATATATTTTTTTTTGGGTACTACCAAGTTCTTGTTGTATGTATTTAACCTTATGTGGAAACCCTAGCTATGGTAGACCTTGATCTCTTTCTAAACCCTTGGTTTCATTTACTTTTATAAATATACGATCTATTTGTTGACCTCTTCCAATGACAAATAGATGGTTGGGGTGGATATGGATACCACTATGTGGATGGGATCAACTTTCACATTGTTATTCCTATTGGTATTCAAACACAAAGAATATTTTCAAGAGTGCAGAGCAAGTTGGATGACTCACTATAAGTTGTTGAATAATATTGTAATGGTTTCAATGGTATTTAAGTAACTAGGCCACATTGTACTTTATTAGCATTGTATTTCAAACTATTTAAGCTATATTTTGACGCTCAATAAGGATTATGTAGTTCATTGATAATTATACATGTATAGGAACTTGGTTTAGCATTTCAATGAAAAACTTGGTAACTATGTTAAACCCTCTATTAATGAATTATTGGTGGTTGTGTAGGTTTCACTTCTTGTCATAATGTCATATAGATATAATTTTAGTTATTAGTTTCTCTTTTTATCTTACTTATGTAAATATGATTTGTGTTCTTCACTATTAATCTTGACTGAGCTTATGAAACAATCTGATAACTGCACTGTAGGGCACAATGCAACTATGGAAATCTTACTTATATGTTATCTTATCCAACCTAAATATTTTTAGAGTTTGAGTTCATTTATAGGACAAGCACATTTGGAATCGTGGATTTTTCTTAACTTAGTTCCTAAAATCCTAAGCTAAAACTCAAGGTGATTGTATCATTACATTCAATGATTCTTCAATAACTGAATGATTAATGTGTGACTAAGGTATGATATTAATTGGATAGTTGTTAAAATATTGATTAGTATTATTATATTATAAATATGAATATTGGTGGTTATAATTGTGTTAGTTAGATTGTGCTTTACCTTGGATGTTTGGTTTCTTAGAAATAATGAATAAAATGAAGCTTACAATATTAGTTATTAAGATGATGTGTCAATATTTCAATTATGTGTATATACCTAGACTAAGTGGTTTATTCTTAGATCAAATGTCTTAGCTATTACTCAAATATTTTTTTATATTTTGAGTTGAGATATTTCTTGAATCAAGTAATGTTAAGTTTAATCTTCATTGTATCAGAGGATTAATTAGTTAGGGCTATTAGATGTATTCATGTTGAGTACTAGTATTATGTCTTTTTATGCACTATGAAGGACATTTGGTCTTCAATATGAATAGTTGGCAGATGTTGTATTCTTTTCTTTGCATGGACAACTATGAAATATATTTATCTTGTTGCCATGTGCATTAGGTAACATTCAATATATAATAATGTTGGAGAATGATATAATAGGTTTATAATTTATTTTTTTATATTGAGTCTTTAATTTATTTTGAAACTGGTAAGAGGAATTATTAATTCATTGGTTGTAACATACTTTGTTTCATGCATTGTAAATGGGTGGAAATGTATCCACTCATTAATCTTTGATGTTATTTAAACCCTAAAGTGAAATGTTTGATAAGCCTAGATAATAAAGTGCTCACTATTTATTGATATCACTCTTATCCTTTACTTCTTATGTCTATTTAGTTGCAATTAAGTTATGAATTTTTTTATAAGTTTAATGAAATTGTATTGAGCTAAATAGAATACACACATTCCATAATTTTTCTGGGTAGGGACCATGTAAAATGATGTGTGCCCTATCTCATTAAAGGATACTAAGTAAGATATGCATGAGATAGATCTTATATGTACCATTTGAATTTGATGAAATGAGTGTTTATTTTAGTCTTTATACTAAGGATTGAGAATCCTGTAGAGTAATCATGAATGTTTATTTTTGTATGGGTTTAATGTGATAGTCAACTATAGAAAATGAAATCTAATTACAAATACATTTTATCATACATTATGGTGCCACTTCTCTATGTAGAGTTTTATGTTGTGTACCACACCTAGTTATTATAAACTATATAAGTGGAAAATTAATTAGTATAGTCCATATTGTGGTTTATAGATAATACACTTGTTATGCTAAACTATGAGGAAATGGAGAAATACTTTTACCCTGAAAACCAGACAATCATGACTATAGGGTTGATTACGAGAAAGTTATAATGAAGGTTTAGTGACATATGAACATATTTTTTGGAAGTACCATCTATAAAATGATTTATTATCTTCTAATAAGAATGAAATGTATATTATATGGTATTTCCTTCCATTAAAAACATTATTACAAAAGAATTCATGTAAGTCATGTGTTGAGTGTGGAATATTTGAATAGCTTTGTATCCTATTAAAATATGAATTAATGATGTTTAGCATGGAATATGCTTTTGTTATTTGAATAATATGAAGTTGAGTTTATATCAACATGAACTCCAAATAGGGTATATTGTCTCTATTCATATTTAAAGATTTATTAGAAGAAAACAAGGTTAGAAATGAAATAAACAACCCTTTATGATAGATTGTTTAGTGTTGTGATTAATAGGTTTATTATAAGAATTTTTATACCTTGGGAAGCTTATCATGTTTCCATATATTCTAGTATCTAAATATTATATGTTTATATCTCTTGAGTAATTAACAATACAACCAGTTAATCCTAAAATATGAGGACTGTTAAGGAACCTACAAGGTTTTGTATAAACTTTTGAAAATGTTTCCTTTGTAATAACATAAGGGTCACTCTATCAATTTATAAACCTTGACTTCACCCCTTAGATTATTTTATTACTTATGATTGATTATCATTCTCTTTTTAGAGGATTCACCAAATTAATTTCATTTGAGATCTAATTTTGGAATTACATGTTGAATCAAGGAGAAAGTGGTTAATGCTTTAGTAATCTTTATGTAAAGAATTATTCTATTTGAATTATTCATGAGAGAAAATGATCATTCAATTAAACTTTTAATTTCACTTTTTGTTCATGGTAACAATAATATATCAATCAGGTATATGAGGTACTTAATTGTTGGTATTTGGTATGCATGTACACAGTTGAATGTTGGAATTTGAGTATCAGAGACCTAAAAATCTAAAATTTTGTGGGTTGGTTTTATGGTGTTGTGACATGCACATTTGGAGAGTGTAAAATTATAAGAATCAATGCACATGGTATGAAATCCTTCCTTTCATTTTCCACAACTACAATATAGATATGTATATGTCTACCACACATAAATATTTTTAGGTCTACTTGGGTTTTCAACTTTTCACACCCATCGATAAAGCTTACCCTATTTCATCATCAATAATAACAACTCCTTTAGCTCAAAATTAAGTTGACAATTTTTTTCAAATCATTGATCACATTCAACACATTTAATAGAAAGTAAAAACCATTGTGTATTAATCAAAGCCTACGTACAAGTAATGTCATGACAAGCATCAAACACCACACACCTTCTAGGTTGGTGATCAAGTTTGGCTAAACCTGTAGAAGGAAATATTGATAATACCTTACTTTATTCTTCATCTACATCAGCTAGGCCCTATATAATCAACAAGTAAGTAGGAGATAATGTTTTGAACTTAATATTCCATCTTACCTTAGGTTTCATCTAGTCTTCAATGTAAAACTCTTGCAGCATTACTTTTCACCCATGTTGGATACTCCATATACTAGAGAGACTCTTTAGAAAATAAATATCAATACATATTACACTATCCTAGTAGAATCATATCAATTCATTGACACTCATATCAAATAAACACATTGATGAGAGATCCCTCTCTATGAGATCAACAAAGCAAGTCAAGTGCCTTCCCAAGGAAAATAGTTTATAGAGGTGCAAATTAATAAAATTTTTCACATATACTTCCACAAATACATGTAATTGGGACCATTGCACTTCAAGGAAGATTGACTAATCTAAGAGGATCTGGGTCACTAGATCTTACTAAAGATTACCATTATAAAATATCTATGTCTATGCTAATGTCAACATTAATAGTAGGTTCCACACCTACATCCAAATTTCTACAATATAATTCCACTTATGTGTTACCACATATCTCCTACAATGTTAGTATTGTATAACTTAGTTTATCATTGAATACAATTAGCGATATCATTGTACTCTTTGTTTTTGAAGTGATTGTTAACAACTATTATAATAGTTTAGTTAATGATTCATATTAATTCATCATATAATAATGTACACTTCCATCAATTGTATTATAGACATATAATAATTGAGTTAGGATGTACATAGACACCAAACATTTTATCTCTTAGATATTGTATAGAACCTAGCATAATATAGCTTTACTATTACAGTTCTATATTAGTTATCATCTCTTTCTTACTTTCCTTATTCTTGGAATGAAATACGCTTTCATATTCTCTATCATATATAAATTTTCTTATGTTCATAACCTTTTTAAATCTATTTTAGTAGGTTTTCCACCATGACTCCTCCTGGGCCCCAGATCAAGAAGTGATGTTTTATGTACTGGGAAACATAATCGGTATTAGGCTTGGCAAAGGTTCCTCTTATAAAAGCATTGAAAAACTCCATATAATCCAAATCATTAAAATTATTAGGGATAAAGATATTAATCATGATAGGATCTTTGCCTTGTGATAAAGATACTATGTTAATTATCTATGATAAGTTATACACTCTTGATCTTATTGACCAGAGGCCTTGTGAAATTAATAATACATTATTTTTATATCTTTAGGTATCATAGTTGGTGGTGATTATATAAACATTACCAGCATATCTAGAGGAATCAAACTCAAATGAACAAAGTACCTAGTCAAATAATAAGTTCATGTATTAGATTGATTGTCAAGCATGCTCTAAAGAGGCTTAGGAATAGTAGGTGAGATTAGTGTACTCAAAATAGGAGTTAGATCCATGTTAGATCTAGAAATATAAATTAAAGGAGTGTTATTGTGAGTTATCTTGTTAAATTAGGTTGAAACATATCTTTCTTCAACATCAATCAAAAAATATATAGGATTAGGTGCATTGGGTTGAAGAAGAGTAATTATGCTAACAATAGAGAAAAATGAGGTTTTCTCATGAGAGCACTACAGGGAAGATTAATAATGTAACATTTATACATCCTTTTATTGGGTATAGCCAAATAAGTAAGGATCATCTAATGCATAAACATCATCATAATCATAAGTGGTGAGATCCACATTGAGGTATTTAACCACTATGTTAGTTTGAGATTGATTGCTAGGTTTTAAGTATTTAGTGTGATTAGGAAGAGGATGAGTATAAATTTCTAGGTGAGCATTACCTTGGTTAATTGTATCATTCTTTAATTTATTCTCATTAATCTTATCACATTTATCATAGGCTAGGTGGCATTTTTTTAACATGTATTCATGATCAAAGTTGTGACCAAGTAGAAATTAAAATGATAGATTCTTAAATTACTTGCAAGTTTCATGAGAATGACCCTAGTTAGGGTGAAACCAAAAAAAATAGGGATAATACTAATGGGGGTCAGTTTTGAAGCATTAACATCTCTTTATGATATTTTAGGAAGATGTTTCCTAAGCTATTCATTTATAATATGTTGATAGGAATCATGGTTGATATTGTGTGATGAAGGAGGAGGAGAAGTCTAGAAGGGACTTCTCACTATGAATTGGGTGAGAGTTTCCTCATTAGAGATTCATGGTATATGACATGGGTGGTTATCTTAGATTTAAAATTATCATAGACACCATTATAAATAGCATGCATTTTATTAGGTCTCATAAGCACTCAATCTTATATTTTAGGTTGAGAATGATCAAATTATCTTAGGAGATGGTCATGTCGTATAACTTGATCTAAGCTTAATCTAAGGATTTAGGCTTGAACTATATAATAATGTATTATAATATAGTGTTCAATGCGGTATTAAAGACGTGGAATAGGTTGTCTTGTGTCATATTATGTTTGGCTTTAGTATCTAAGGCTTTCCAATATTTAATGAAATATTGGGAAGTCTCATGTTTCACTTGTTTAAAATTGATAAAGATGGCTAGATTATTTCCATGTAAGTCACTAGATTTAAACTCTTAGACCAATTCACTAAATAAATATTTTAATCTAGTAATGGAGATAGACTTAAATTTATTATCCCATTCTAAAGCACCACTAGTTAGGGTTTGACTAATAACGACAAATGTGTTAAGCTTAATCCAATCATTATTAATATTTCCAAATGGCTTTAGATGCAAACTAGGATCAGTGGATTGATAAGATATAGTAGGATTAATTCCACCAATGTTAATGTTAGCAATTTGAGGGACTAAGGGCTCATTATGAAGGTATTTAATGACTTTGTTGCAAAGTGGAAGTTATAAATTGAGGTAACTTAAATATTATCTAAGGGGATAGGGGAGTTTTTATTTAGAATTCCTCACTAAATATATTGAGGTTTAGAATGTATTTACATGATATAGTTAAGAAATTACAAAATTTGATAATTATTATAAGCTTATATGGTATCCATTTAGTTAATGACTTGAAATATTAATTGGTTAGGATCAGGTGTATTATGATTAGAATTACATGTTTGAGTGGATTTTTGATATGAACTAGATGTAACATTAATTTTGGCATGAATATGAACACATTGGGTAGGCCTAATAAAGGTAAGACACACCATGTTAGTGGTTAGTGTAGGCATGGTTGATGTAAAAGGGAGACATGAAGTTGAGAATTGGTTTACCCCAATTCTAGTGGAAATAATATAAGTAGGGAAGGAAATTACTCCATAATGGGTTCCATCTTGATGTGATAGATAATCATAGGGTCCTTGCCCCTATGTTATGGATGCTCTTGGATAAATATTTTCATTTTAATTTTATAATCTAATAATCACTTCTCTTCACCCTCAAATTTATGGGCCTGGAGTAGTTGGGCTCTCCTAGGGTTTTTATTATTGTTGTATGGTTCATAGAATTTAGATCTAGTGGAATCTATATTATAATCATAAGCAAGGTGATCTTGAGAAAATGTAAAATTTTAAGGCATAAATTGAGAATCCCTATGGATGTTGGTTAAGTCCATAACATTAGGGTTGTTGGCATATAATTATTGAAAATCCTAGCTAGTTTTCTCAACAAATTGATTCAAATGATGTTGCATGGTGATGGTGGGAAAAGGGAAGGAAGTAACTATATTTTACTAGCTAATGGAGTTAGTAATATAGGAGTAGTATAAATAGACTGTATTAGCTTGGTAGATATAATAACTAACACAAGTAACTATATTGTGTTAGGTGATATAGTAGTGAACACAAAGAACTATATCAAGTTGGCTTATAAAATAGAAACATTGCTAAGAATAGAGGATTGTATCAAGTTGGTTGGTATAATTGGATCAACATGAAAACTACATGGAGTTAGATGATATAGTGCATACACAAAGAACTATATTAGATTGGATGATATATTTGGATCAATAACAAATTGTATTGGGTTCACTAATACAATTGAATCAAAAATTGAGAGATTCACCAAAGTGTATTGTGGTGATGAATAAAAAATGAAAATAAATAATAAAATGGAAACATGAAGATGATCTAACCTCTAATAGGATAGGAATCACGTCAAGTTCATCAAAATGTATTATGATGGTAAAGCCAAAGTGAAGATAATAGACTAAGATAAAAACATGAGGTCAATAATATAAATATTGTTTATAATCTAATGGTACAATAATGGTACTCAAAGTGGTTGTAGATTGAGCAGAGCGTAATCCACACTCAATGTCAAGGGTATAAGGTTCCAGATCTTATGCATATGATATGGGTTATGGTTATAACTAGACATCAAGATAAATCAATGATATAATAAATGTTAAAAAATGGGTATGAAGGATAAAATAAAGAAATTGCATGTAGGTAATTGACAAAAAAGGGTAACCTAGATCTAAGATAACAAATCGTAGTAAATTATATAATAAATGGGTGGGAAAAAAGTCACCCATAACTGGTATATGCAACCTTAAGTGGTAGTGGAAAACCTAATCCCTATATCTATACCAACTTATTCGATATAAAAAGAATTAGGGAAACATACATGATACTAATAATAAGTAAATCAAATCCATCCACTAAGTAAATAAATGAGAGAGAATAAAGATAGAGATACTTATCTTTCGATTGACTCATTGATGCATCAATCTCCTCATTGGCTCTAGTGGCACTTTGAAAAAATTATTGTAGGATGAAGACCTCAAATAGAAAGATGAATACTTAGGTTAGTTGGGGGATACAAAGACTAGGTGTTCCTCCTTGATTCAACTTTTCCTATTGAACTTCAAAGACCTTGAGAAAGACTTGACCTTTAAGAATAATAATTTAACCTCTAACTCCTCATTTTATTATTTAAAGGCAAAAATGTGATTGAAAGTTGAGAATATGAATATTGTGTGTATTTAGAAATGATAATTATGACTCCTATATATATGGATCCTAACCCAAAAATAACCTTAAACTTTAAGTTGATGGTATCGACCAAGCTGATACAGTCAAATGGGATGTTGGTTGACTTAGAACTGTATTGACTATACCAATATAATTGGTAAGATAGGGATAAACTCATAACTATATTCACTACATTGAGAAATTACAAGGATAAACATGCATTAAAATAGACTGTATCACTTAGGTTGATATAGTAGGAAATATAGGGTTGATAGTAAAATTAAACGTAAGGAAATGAAGAAAGATAGAAAGAGACTCATAGGAAGTCAAAATAATAGAAGTGAAGGTGTGACATAATAGTATGTAAATATATCTTGAAAATTACCATAAACCGACCCCACCCATTTCCTAGTGCACTCCTTAGGATGTGCACTCAAAGAGATTGATGTGCCAATGAGTTTTATAAGAGAAATTATCATTTAAGTAATAAATATGAAAAATATTATGTGTATCCAATGTTTATATCATAAAATAAATAAAATCCATTAATATTTGTAAAATTCACTCTTAATTAGTAAAAGAAATTACTATATATTCAATTTGACCTACAACTTTGAGCTCTCATTCTAAGGCCAGTCTACTTTGGAAACTAAATTTGTAGAGCACACCCTTTTAATTCATCTTTATTTACTATGAAAAATCAATAACAACTATTGAAAATCAATTATATATTGAATTGTCACCTTTTCATACAAAATGATCATCTATGCACAACCAACCTTGTGCTTGTACAACACCTTTCTTTAAAACATTGATACAATCATTCAATCTTAGCACAGGAATATTTTTAATTTATCTTGCTTTACAAACCACAATAAATAAAAAATCTATTTATTTAAGATACATACATTTTGGATCTCAATTTTTAGTACATTATTGAAACTAATACAATGTATACAATTTTGTTTCATGTAAATATTTATTTATGAACTATACATGCCAATGAATCATCTATGCATAGACAATCTTGTGGACATCAAGTTATAATGTGGACTTTCCCTTCATCTTTTTTTTCTCATCATAATTATTTGAAAGTAGTTTCAATTAATTATTAAAACTAAATCAATGTGTAAAATTTTATTTTCAAGTTTATAATGAATTATTGCATATGGATAGCGAACCATGATCTATGCTTATGAAATTTTACAGTTGTACAACATAACTATTTTCAAAAACATTGATACAAGCATTGAAACTTGCTAAATGAGAGGTTTCCATTTTGCTTCATTTCATATTCATGATAAGTACCAATTTTTTTATCACAATAGCATGAAAGTGCCCATAGTCTCATTAACATAATTTTTCTTTATTGCTCTTATTTTCATAGTTGTTAGTTTTCCTTTAAAAAATTGTAGATGCATCTCTAAGAATTTAGGTTTGGTATTTTAATACAAAGGGATGTCAAACCCTATAATATATACACATGGATGAATATAGCAGTACTTTTCCATGAGTTGTCTGAAAAAACTTTAGCATCTGCCTATTTTAGTAGCTAATATGTAGCTACTAGCCACCACAATGTATATTCATCAATTAAGTTAGCTCGAAATCTTAAAGGGATTGATGAATCTAAACCGCATTTCTAATCTAGCTTCCAAGGTTGACATGGATATGATGGCATACAATCTCATCTCAAGCACTTGTTGGTTTGCCTAAGTGTCACATGTCAATACCCATTCTTTATCATAGTGAAACAAAGTAGGCCACTAGATACCTACTAGTAACCTTTTATTTTATATAATCCCTTTCATTAGCTAGAAGGTTCTTGAATTATTCATATTTGTCCTTCTTTGTTGGCTACATGTCAGTGAGAAAACTTATTGTTGAAAGTTTCCCACATATTCATACTTGGAAGGTACTATTGTAATATTGAACAATCTTGCATCTAGAAAGTCAATATCAATTCCTTTATGAGACTTTCAAAATGATTGATGGTGATATTATGGCTCTTCCCTAGTTGAAACATAGTGAATTCTTATACCAAATGCCTACATTTGTTAACTAGACCTTATATCACTAGGTTGTTCACTAAGTATAACAAGGCTTGATGGTCCACATAACAAGAAAGCAAGAAAATATCAAAACTTTTGAAGAAAATAAATCATGCCTAAACCTTTTTACAAAATCCTCCAACTTGGGGATAGTTTTTTGGGGTTTTTTTTAACTATATGAAGTGACTTCTGCTCTGTGCAATTTTCAAAGAATAATTTTTAAATTGTAATAGTACTAAACTCAAGCTGATTTATTTATATTAAGTAAATATAGTTATAACTTTGCAAGGATATTTGAATAATCATGCAACACTAGAACTTGATATACAGTATGATAGAATGTAATTTTTTTCAATCAATATATTCTTATTTAATAAATGTACATGGTACATGGTACGTGGATATACATAACAACCAATTGATGGATAAATTAGATGCTTTCTATTTTTTACTATACATAAATTTAAATTTATTAAATGAAGTTAATAATATTTGGAACAATATTTGTTTGATCATGTGCATTGTGCATCTAGCTATTGTAATCTCACACCAGAGGGAGAGCCTTATTGCTTTCCACTATCTAGAATAACTTATAGGCTAAAGATTTCAACCAATGTAGGTAGATTTTATTGTGCCATTGTCCAATACGAAGACTATTATCATGTTGATTATGGACAACTATGTTGTATGGTCATCTGATACTAAGACTGCATACCATGTCAATCAAGCATCCATGCCAATCAAAATATAGCAATACTATTGGACCTACCATCTACGCCAACCTAAGCATTAATAGTAGTTAATTAAGCCTCTATACCAATCTAATTAAGTAAATATTGTTAAACCTGGTAGCCATTCGAATCTAGACTAATCAATATTGTTAAAACTAGTAGCCATGCCAGTTCAAAAAATAATAATACTGCTAAACTAAGCACCCATTCCTATCTCAGAAAATCAATATTGTTGAACTGGGTAGACATGCTGATAAAAAATATAATACTATTGAACCTTGTAGCTATCATAAAAATACATATTAGTATTTATTATAATGCATCCTAAAATATGACCATAAATCTATGGTACCTTCGTTTACCATATTTGTAATCTATTTTTGATAATTTAATATATTATTAGCAATTATTGAAGCCAGTATTTTGGTTTTCTCATCACATTAGAGTATTAGCATTGTTTCTTGCACAAAATTTAATGACAAATTATTATATGTACAATAAAATAATTCACATATAGAATTAATGTACATACCATAGAAGTGGAACTCAGGAATAAATCATGATTAATTGTGATTATTATTGAATTTCAAGTAAAAATGCTTTATTCCCAAGAAAAATGGCATTTTTTGTGCAGTCAACCTCCTGCCAATGAGTAATGCTAAAAATTATGGAAATTCGTCAAAACTTTGTGATTTAGAAAAATGATTTAAACTTATTTAAATTATGATTTTAACTATTGTTCAAGTTTTTTCCAAATATATATACCAAAAAAAAAACAAAAAATAGTTCTTTTTTGCCTCATTTTCATAGATTTTTGCCCTTCTTGATTCGATCTTGGAGGACAAAGGCAAAATTCCATGGGTGAAATAAGTTTTGAAAAATGTTTGCACATTCAAAAAGTTCATATACAATCACACAAGGGTGCTCAGTATGATGCACACATTCATAAATGAAAAGAAACTTCTTCAGCCATGAATGACAAGGTTTTAACCCACTTTCTTGCCTTATAGACTCTTTCCAAACAATAAATGAATTTGAAATGAATGTTTATTTCAACTGAGTGGGTGGAATCTTCCTTTATGAAACATATGGATGGAAAAATAGTGAATGACTATGTTTTTTCATTGTCTCTTTGGCAAGAGATGGATCAAATTATGTTATTCTATGAGCATCTAGTTCAAGTTTTGAGACTCATCATTGGGATAAATATGCCATGGGTTATTTGTATGAGTCAATGGATAGGTCCAAAGAACCTATTAGGGGTTGATTAGAGAATAGCACAGCTAAGTACATGCCATTATGGGAGATAGTTGGTAGTAGATGGAATCGACAAATGCAATCTTCCCTCCATACAACTAGGTACTTCTTGAATTCAACATTGTTTTATAGCACCTCATTTTGAGATGGTGTAGAGGTCACAAAGGGCCTATTTTAGTGCATGGAGAGAATGTTTCTATTCAAAAAGACTTTGACTAATCTATGGGAGAGTTGTTGATGTACAACTAGGCAAGGGGTTTCTTCTCTAGTAAGGCATCCATCATAGGAAGGAAGACCTTCCAACCCCATAGACAAATTTTATACATACGTACTATTAAAGTGTTACATTTTGGTTGGATTGTGCATGTTACAATGTTGACAAAATCTATTTTTACAGCATAATGGTGGGATTTCTTTGGCAAAGAAACCAAACACCTTCAAAGGATGGTAATGCACATTTTGAGCCAGCCATGGAATTCATCCACCTACAATCATAATCATAGTGTGTTTGAGCATATATATTAAAAAAATGCAATCACCTCACTCAATAATAGATGAATGATTTAGCATTTGTTCATCACAATCTTTGCCTGAAGATGAAGAAACCTCAAAGTTAATAAATGTTGCATTTCTAATTATTAATTCATATAAAAAGTTGATTTCTATTCTTATAAATTATTATTAACCAAATTCATTAACATATGCATAATATTTATAATGTTAGATACCCTCAAGGAAGATCATCTAATCAACTTTGATGAGATCAATCTAGATTTTTAATGGCTTGAAAATAAAGAAGAACCTCTTTTTAAGGATTTTGACTCTGACATCATGGATGATGTTGGGTTTGACATTGAGGTCATCTCTCAAATAAGAAGAGACTTGAACCCTAAAGATATGTTGAATTTTAGACCTGGTGATCCATAGTCTACATGTCTAACAACCTTACCACATTAACCATGTGGTTACTAACAACCCTATAACTAATATTTACCTCTCGATAAATCAAACATAGTAAATACTAATTTAATTACTATTTACCTTTCCATAAATATCCAAATTCATATAATGTGAAAACTAATCCCAACATCCCCCCCCCCATAGTTTTTACATGGTATAATATATCTCTTTTTCTGATTGTAGTGTGCTACCTCCGTGTGCTCATGATCTTCTCTACAAACATGTGTCATCACACATTTATTTCTTCAAACTCATCTTCAATTGGTTCTTTAGGGTCACCAATAACCTTCCAAAATGGTTTTTACAAGTTCACCAATAACCTTACAAAATGGTTTTCTCAGGTTCACCACTAACCTTATAAAATAGTTTTTTCAGGTTCACCACTAACCTTACAAAATGGTTTTCTCAGGGTCACCACTAACATTTATTCATGATTTCTATAATGTTTTTTAGATCAAAATTTTCTAATGTAAATATACAAAAATGGTTACATGGGAATATTATTCACAAGTGAACAGGTAAAATTGTTCTTATTTTTCACACATGCTGAAAAATAAATGTAACTACCACACCACACTGAAAAAATTGAAATCCACACAACTAAAAATAACACACCACACAAAATGTCACCATATCACTGGTGTAGTACCATCATTGGTGACTGATGAGAGGTCACTAAAATACCTCCTTCTTCCATTTATCTTCCAACCTCTAGTAGAAGAAGTTGCTTACTCAACCAATGATGTCTTGAAGCCCAATTGCAACTTTTCAAAGATAAATCCCCTTCCTAGTTTTGGACATCGCATACAAGCAAAAATGCATCTATAAGGAAATTTTTTTTATTTTTACAATTTTGACTTTTGACTCAAGATGACAAAAAGGATTTTTACAAAGGACAATACTTTTAATGATAGACATTATGACTAAAATGACTTTCAAAGTAATAACTCAAAATAGAATATATGACACTAATGACCTATTATATTTTTGAGTAGATTGGACTTCTAAAAAAACATTAAAAAATGACTCATTTGATATAATTAATTATATCAAACCAAGACTTTAAAAAAACATGACAACAAGCTACTAATTACACAAATAAACAATTTTATAAACACCATGAAATAAAACTTAAGGATTTATAAAACATGAATACCTAATATTACCATAACTTAACTATATCTACCCATATTTAACATATATTATGAAAGATAACATTTCTTAAGTAATACGTCTTAGTAAAATACTAATGACTAAAATACCATCGACACATAAAACAACTCACACTTTGGATAGTTGTTGTTTAATGCAAGGAAAATGTTGTTCAGAAGGTAGAACAATATGTGGCTAAAGATAATTCTTGGGACTACAAACAAAAGATAAATGTGTGAGAAATATTCCAAATAAGCATGCCACATTTAGATGTACACAAGTTAAATATAGATAGATCACGTCCAATGGAAGATCTGAATGGTGATTTACAAGGATATTTGGCAAGATTTAAAGCTTCAATGTTGATCATAAAAATCAATATATAAACCATCAAACTTGTTGCAATCTAATATCTACAGTTTATATGGAACAAGATAGTTGTATAGAGATCCTTTTTATTTATATACACCACACTTTATATTGGCTTAGTTCTACAAACTATGAGAGATAATAAAGTGCATGGAGAGATTGTATTGTTGTAATCCACTATATATATATATATATATATGTAATCCATCATGTATACCCAATGGTAGTCGATTTCAAATTACTTAGATGAGATCACATTGAGACATATTAATTGAAGCTAATAGTGATCAAAAAATGTGAATTCAATAATAATTTAGATGTAGAGTATGTCGAGGACGTCTCAGATCTAGATTTAGTGTAATGAGCCATGGACTGACTGAATGAAGATCTAGTAATTTTTTAACTTCGAACCAATGCTCAATAGGCACTGACAAATATGTAGTCATATGAGATTTTTTCACATAATAATATCAATATACTCTCTTCTTTCTAAAAATATTAGACTTTCTATGCATAAATGAACACAAGACTATATAGACATTAATCTATGCTAAAAGAGCCTATTTATTTATCACTTGCCATTACATAATGTACTACCATTACTCATGGCAATTGAAATACCAATAGCTACCCTCAAAAAGTTTAGAATTCCATTGAACCATGTCCTACTTTGATACCACTGTTACAAATTTAAAAGAGAATTTTTAATCACACAAATTATTCTACATACTTTATTCTCATTCAAACACCATTCCATATATATAAGAAGTAATCCTATAATCTAGGAGTTATCAATCCCTACAAACCCTCGATCATATAACCACTTATGTTATTTGTGATATATTGTTGTTACAATAATATACATATCTAAAAACCTTATCGTATTAACCATACAGTTACTAATAACCTTGTAATTAATAGTTACCTCTTGGTAAATCAACTTTAGTAAATACTAAATTACTTATTATTTACCTCTCCATAGATACCCAATTTCACACAATGTGAAAACTAATCCCAAAATTCCTCCCATAGTTTTTACATGGTACAATATTTTTTTTTTCTGATTATAGCGTGCCACCTCCGTGTGCTCATGATCTTCTCTTTATACATGTGTCATCACACATTTCTTCCTTCACACTCATTTGCAATTGGTTTTCCATGTTCACCAATAACCTTCCAAAATGGTTTTCATAGGTTCACCAATATCCTTAAAAAATGGTTTTCTCAGGGTCACCACTAACCTTACAAAATGATTTTCTTAGGTTCACCACTAACCTTTCATCAAGATTGTTACAATGATTTTTAAATCAACATTCTCTAATGTAAATATAAAAAAAGGGTTACATGGAAATATTATTCACAAGTGAATAGGTAAAACTATTCTTATTTGTCACACATTCTGGAAAATAAATGTAACTACCACACCACACTGAAAAATTGAAAACCACATAATTGAAAATAACACACCACATAAAATGTCACCATATCATTGGTGCAGCCCTATCGTTGGTTACTAATGAGAGGTCAGTGTAAGACCTCCATCTTCCATATATCCTCCAACCTCTAGTAGAAGAAGTTGCTTACTCATCTGATGATGACTTGAAGTTTAATTGTAAATTTTTTAGGAGAAATCCCCCTCATGGTTTTGGACATCGCGTACAAGAGAAAATACGTCTCTAAGGCAAAAAAATTTATTTTTGAAATTTTAATTTTTGACTCAAGATGACATAAAGGATTTTTACAAAGGACTATACTTTTGATGATAGACATTATAACTAAAATGACTTTGACAATAATAACTCAAAATAGACTATATGACACTAATGACCTATTATCTTTTTGAGTAGACTATACTTCTAATAAAACACAAAAAAATGACTCATTTGATATAATTAATTATATCAAACCAAGAATTTTTTAAAAATCATGACAAAAATCCACTAATTACACAATTAAACAATGTTACAAACACCATGAAATAAAACTTAAGGATTTATAAAACATGAATACCTAATATTACCATGACTTAGCTATATCTGACCATTTTTAACATATACTATGAAAGATAGCATTTCTTAAGCAATACATCTTAATAAAATACCAATGACTAAAAGACCATCAACACATAAAACAACTCACACTTTGGACAGTTGTGTTCAATGCAGGGGAAATGTTATTCAAAAGGCAGAATGATATGTGGCTGAAGGTAATTCTTGGGACTGTGAATAGAATATAAATGTGTGAGAAACAGTCCAACTAAGCATGTTGTAGTCAGATGTACATAGGCCTAATATAGATAGATCACATCTAATGGAAGATCTAAATGGCAATTTCCAAGGATATTTGGTTAAATTTAAAGCTTCAATGTTGATCATAAAAATAAATACATAAACCATGAAGCTTGTTGCAATCTAATATCTTTGGTTTACATGGCACGTGATAAATATATAGAGATCCTTTGTATTTATATACACCAAACTTTTTTTTGGCTTAGATCTATGAACCATGAGACACAATAAAGTGTGTGGAGAGCTTAAATTATTATAGTCCATTGTATATCTACAATCCATCATGTATACCCAATGGTAGTCAATTTTAAATTACTTAGATGAGATCACATTGACATAAATTGAATAAATCTAAAAATGATCAGGGAAGGTGATTTCAACAATAATTCAAATATAGATTCTATCAAGGACGTCTTAGATCTAGCTTTAGTGTAATGAGTGATGGATTGGCTAAATGAAGATCTAGTAATTTTTCAACTTTGAACCAATGCTCAATAGGCACTGATAGTGCACTACCATTACTTGGGGCAATTGAAAAACCAATAGCTACCCCTCAGAATGTTCATAATTTCATTGAACCATAGCCTGATCTGATACCACTATTATGAATTTAAAGATTCGAACACAAATCAATACACGGAGAGAATTTTTAATCACACAAAATATTTTACATACTCTATTCTCATTTGAACACCATTACATATATATAGGTAGTCATCCTATAATCTAGGATTTATCAATCCCTACAAACCCTTAACCATATAACCACTTAATGTATATGTGATATATTGTTGTTACAAAAATATACATGTCTAACAACCTTATTGTATTAACCATATGATTACTAATGACCCTGTAACTAATATTTACCTCTTGATAAATCAACCATAGTAAATACTAATTAACTAACTATTTACCTCTCCATAAATACCCAAATTCACACAATGTGAAAACTAATCCCAACATCCCTCCCATAGTTTTTACATAGTATAATATATCTCTTATTATGATTATAGTGTGTCACCTCCATGTGTTCATGATCTTTTCTGCATACATGTGTCATTGCATATTTATTCCTTCACACTCATCTGCAATTGGTTTTCCAAGTTCACCAATAACCTTCTAAAATGGTTTTCACTAATTCACCAATAACCTTACAAAATATTTTTCTTAGGTTCACCACTAATCTTAAAAAATGGTTTTCTCAAGTTCACCATGAACCTTTCATCATGATTGCTACAATGCTTTTTAGATCAACATTATCCAATTTAAATATATAAAAAGGGTTACATGGGAAAATTATTTAAAAGCAAAAAGGTACAACTGTTCTTATTTTATAGATATACTAAAAAGTAAATGTAGCTACCACACCACACTAAAAAAACTAAAATACACAATAAAAAATAACACGCCACATAAAATGTTAGCATATCATTGGTGCGGTCCCATCATTGGTGATTGATGAGAGGTCATTGAAAGACCTCTTTCATCTATTTATCCTCCAACCTCTTATAGAAGAATCTACTTACTTGATCGATGATGTTTTGATGCCCAATTCCAAAATTTTAAGGAGAAATCCCCCTCATGGTTTTGGACGTCGCATACAAGAGAAAATGCATCCATAAGGTAATTTTTTTAATTTTTACAATTTTGAAATTTGACTCAAGATGAAATAAAGTATTTTTACAAAGGACTATAACTTTTGATGACAGACATTATAACTCAAAAGACTTTGATAATAATAATTCAAAATAGACTATATGACACTAATGTCCTATAATCTTTTGGAATAGACTAGACTTCTAAAAAAACACAAAAAAATGACTCATTTGATATAATTAATTATATCAAATAAACACTTTTTTTTAAAAAAAGACAACAAGCCACTAATTACACAATTAAATAATGTTATAATTACTATGAAATAAAACTTAAGGATTTATAAAACATGAATACCTAATATTACCATGACTTAACTATATCTGACCATATTTAACATATACTAAAAAAGATAGCATTTCTTAGATAATATGTCTTAGGAAAATACCAATGACTAAAAGACCATCGACACATAAAACAACTCACACTTTGGGCAGTTGTGTCTAATACAGGGGAAACATTGTCTAGATGGTAGAATGATATGTGGTTGAATACAATTTTTAGGACTACAAACAGAATATAAATGTGTGAGGAATAGTCCAACTAAACATGTTGTAGTTAGATGTACAAAGGATGAATATAGACATATCACATCCAATGGAATATCTAAATGGTGATTTTCAAGGATATTTGGCAAGATTTAAAGATTTAATGTTGATCATAAAAATCAATACATGAACTATGAAGCTTGTTGTAATCTAGTATCTTCAATTGACTTGGCACATGATAGTTGTATATAGCTCCTTTTTATTTATATACACCATGATTTATGTTGGATTAGCTCTATAAATTGTGAGACACAATAAAGTGCGTGGAGAGCTTGTATTGTTGTAGTCCACTGTATATATTTATAATCCATTGTATATACCCAATAGCAATCAATTTAAAATTGCTTAGATGAGATCACATTGACATAAATTGACTAAAGCTAATAGTGATAAAAAAATGTGATTTCAATAATAATTTAGATGTAGAATATGTCAGGGACGTCTCAGGCCTAACTTTAGTGTAATGAGCCATGGACTGGATGAATGAAGATCTAGTAATTTTTGAACTTTGAACCAATGCTCAATAGGCACTAAAAAATACACAATCATATGAGATTTTTTCACTTAATAATATCAATATACTCTCTTATTTTTTTAAATACTAGACTGTCTATGCATGAATTAACACAAAACTATAGAGACACTAATCTATGCCGAAAGAGCCTATTTATTTATCACTAACCATTACACAATGTACTACCATTACATGGGGCAATTGAAAAACTAATAGCTACCCCTCAGAATGTTTAGAATTCCATTGAACCATAACCTACTCTAATACCACTATTATGAATTTAAAGAGTTGAACACAAATCAGTACACAGAGAGAATTTTTAATGACACAAAAGATTTTGCATACTCTATTCTCATTTTAACACCATTACATATATATAGGTAGTCGTCCTATAATCTAGGAGTTATCAATCCCTACAAACCCTCAACCATATAACCACTTAATTTATATGTGATATATTTTTGTTACAACAATATATATGTCTAACAACCTTACCGTATTAACCATACGATTACTAACAACCCTGTAACTAATATTTACCTCTCAATAAATCAACCATAGTAAATACTAATTTACTTACTATTTACCTCTCCGTAAATACCCAAATTCACACAATGTGAAAACTAATCGCAATATTCCCTTCCATAGTTTTTGCATAATACAATATATCTCTTATTCTAATTGTAGTGTGCCACCTCCATGTGCTCATGTTCTTTTCTACATACATGTGCCATTGCACATTTATTCCTTCACACTCATCTACAATTGGTTTTCCAAGTTCACCAATAACCTTTCAAAACGGTTTTCACAGGTTCACCAATAACCTTACAAAATGGTTTTCTCAAGTTCATCACTAACCTTACAAAATGGTTTTCTCATGTTCACCACCAGCCTTTCATCATGATTGCTACAATGCTTTTTAGATCAACATTATCCAATGTAAATATACAAAAAGGGTTACATGGGAATATTATTAAAAATTGAAAAGGTACAACTATTCTTATTTTTTAGACATGCTAAAAAATAAATGTAACTACCACACCACACTAAAAAAACTAAAATACACACAATTGAAAATAACACACTTCACAAAATGTTAGCATATCATTGGTGTGGCCCCATCATTGGTGATTGATGAGAGGTCATTGAAAGACCTCTTTCCTCTGTTTATCCGCCAACCTCTAGTAGAATAAGTTGCTTACTCAATTGATGATGTCTTGATTCCTAATTACAAATTTTTGAGGATAAATCCCCATCATGGTTTTGGATGTCACGTACAAGTGAAAATGTATCCCTAAGACAATTTTTTTAATTTTTACAATTTTGAATTTTGACTCAAGATGACATAAAGTATTTTTACAAAGGATTATACTTTTGATGCTAGACATTATAACTAAAATGAATTTGACAATAATAATTCAAAATAGACTATCTGACACTAATGACCTATAATCTTTTGGAGTAGATCAGACTCCTAAAAAAACACAAAAAAATGACTCATTTGATATAATTAATTATATCAAACCAAGACTTTTTTTTTAAAATGCTAACAAGCCACTAATTACACAATTAAATAATGTTATAAACACCATGAAATAAAACTTAAGGATTTTTAAAATATGAATACTTAATATTACCATGACTTAACTATATCTGACCCTATTTAACATATACTATAAAAGATAGAATTTCTTAAATAATACATCTTAGTAAAATACCAATGATTAAAAGACCATTGACACATAAAACAACTCACACTTTGGACAGTTGTGTTCAATATAGGGGAAACATTGTCTAGAAGGTAGAATGATATGTGACTGAATACAATTCTTGGAATTGCAAATAGAAGATAAATGTGTGAGAAATAGTCCAATTGAGCATGTTGTAGTTAGATGTACAAAGGATGAATATAGACATATCACATCCAGTGGAAGATTTGAATGGAAATTTTCAAGGGTATTTGGCAATATTTAAAGCTTCAATATTAATCAATAAAATCAATACATAAACTATGAAACTTGTTGTAATCTAGTATCTTCAGTTTACTTGGCACATGATAGTTGTATAGAACTCCTTTTTATTTGTATATGCAATGTTTTTTGTTAGCTTAGATATACAAATTGTGAGACACAATAAAGCATATGGAGAGCTTGTATTATTGTAGTCCATTGTATATATATCTACAATCCATCATGTATACCTAATAGCAGTTGATTTCAAATTGCTTAGATGAGATCACATTGATATAAATTGACTAAAGGTAATAGTGATCAAAAAATGTGATTTCAATAATAATTCAGATGTAGAATCTATAAGGGAAGTCTTAGATCTGGCTTTAGTGTAATGAGCCATAGACTGGATAAATGAAGATCTAGTAATTTTTAAACTTTGAACTAATGCTCAATAGACACTAACAAATACATAGTCATACAAGATTTTTTCACATAATATATCAATATACTCTCTTATTTTTGAAAATACTAAACTATCTATATATGAATTAACACAAGACTGTAGAGACACTAATCTACGCTGAAAGAGCCTATTTATTTATCACTCACCATTACATAGTGTACTACCATTACTTGGGATTATTGAAAAAACAATAGATACCCCTCATAATGTTCATAATTCCATTGAACCATAGCCTACACTGATACCACTATTATGAATTTAAAGAGTCGAACACAAATCAACACACGGAGAGAATTTTAATCGCACAATATATTTTGCATACTCTATTCTCATTCGAACACCATTACATATATATAGGAAGTCATCCTCTAATCTAGGATTTATCAATCCCTACAAACCCTCAACCATATAACCACTTAAGTTATATGTGATATACTATTGTTATAATAATATACATGTCTAATAACCTTACCATATTAACCATATGATTACTAACAACCTTGTAACTAGTATTTACCTCTTGATAAATCAACAATATTAAGTACTAATTTACTTACTATTTACCTCTCCATAAATACCCATATTCAAAAAATGTGAAAACTAATCCCAACATTTCCCCCCCCATAGTTTTTACACGGTACAATATATGTCTTTTTCTAATCATAGTGTGCCACTCCATGTGCTCATGATCTTCTCTACATACATGTGCCATCGCACATTTATTCCTTCACACTCATCTGTAATTAGTTTGATAGGTTCACCAATAACTTTCCAAAATGGTTTTCACTTGTTCACCAATAACCTTACAAAATGGTTTTCTCTGGTTCACCACTAACCTTATAAAATGGTTTTCTCAAGTTCATCACTAGCCTTACAAAATGGTTTTCTCAGGTACCACACTAACCTTTTATCATGATTTCTACAATGTTTTTTAGATAAACATTCTCCAATGTAAATATACAAAAAGGGTTACATGGGAATATTGTTTAAAAGTGAATAGGTACAATTGTTCTTATTTTTCACACATGCTAGAAAATAAATGTAACTACCACACCACACTAAAAAAACTAAAATCCACAAAACTAAAAATAACACAACAAACAAAATGTCATCATATTATTGGTGTAACCCCATCATTGGTGACTAATGAGAGGTCACTAAAATACCTCCTTCATTTATGTATCCTCTAACCTCTAATAGAAGAAGCTATTTACTCATTCAATGATGTCTTGAAGCCCAATTACAACATTTTGAAGAGAAATCTACCTCATGGTTTTGGACATTATGTACAAGCAGAATTGCATACATAAGACAATTTTTTTTTTTTTTAATAATTTTGAATTTTGACTCAAGATGACATAAAAGATTTTTACTAAGGACTATACTTTTTATGATAGACATTATAACTAAAATGATTTTGACAATAATAACTCAAAATAGACTACATGACACTAATGACCTATTATCTTGTTTAGTAGATCGGACTTCTAAAAAAACACAAAAAAATGACTCATTTGATATAATTAATTATATCAAACCAAGACTTTTTAAAAAACATGACAACAAGCCACTAATTACACAATTAAACAATTTTATAAACACCATGAAATAAAACTTAAGGATTTGTAAAACATTAATACCTAATATTACCATGACTTAACTATATCTGACCATATTTAACATATACTATGAAAGATAGCATTTTTAAAATAATACGTCTTAGTAAAATACCAATGACTAAAACACCATCGACACATAAAATAAATCACACTTTGGACAGTTACGTTTAATACAGGGGAAGCATCATCCAGAAGGTAGAATGATATGTGTCTAAAGATAATTCTTGGGACTACGTGTTGGTCCCCAAAAATGTCACTCATTTTTGGAACAATATATGAGCTATCTTGGTCTTATAGGACCAAAATTCCTCTCTTCCCCTTTCAAAAATTGTTCCGAGCATTCAAGTTATTCATTTTTCAAAGCTTTCTCAGAAATCTATGGACTCTGCAAGCTTGAATCTATGAACTCTGCAGGAATAAATCTACGGACTCTGTAGGCTTAAAACTATGGACTCTACAGGATTAAAACTATGGACTCCGCAGGTTCATTTCTACAGACTCTTTCAAGGCTTGAGATAAAACTTAGAGAAAACTATAGACTTGGTTTCTATGGACTCTACAGACAGGTTCATTTCTACAGGTTCAAAGGCTTCTCCAGGCGAGTTCAACAGGTTCAACAACCAATTGGTTCAATGCGCTTGGTGCAAAAGATCAAAAAAAAGACTTAGCTAAATAATGAAGAATGAACCGATTGAACTATTGAACTGTTGAACCAAAGTTGGTTCAATCGGTCGGTTCAATTGACAGGTTCAAGGGGCTGCCCCAAAGCCAAAGGAACAAGTGCCCTTGTGGAGGACTGTGAACCAAGCCCAGTGCCCTTGTGGAGGGAAGTGAGCAAAAGTAGACAAAGTGAACTCCTTCAAAAAAGTGAACAAGGCAAAAGACAAAGCGAAATCCTTCAAACAAATTGTTTAAAGGAATTTGTCTGAAAGACAAAGCAAAAGCCCAATGGGAAAGATGCAAAGGCAAGGAAGATTTCCTTCAGACAAATTATCTGAAGGAATTCCTTCAGACATTCTATCCGAAGGACATAAAGGATAAAGCCCGCCAAGAGGAAAAGGCCAAGAGCCAAAAGCCCGTCGAAGAAGCAAGATCCCGCCAGGGAAGTAAAAGCCCAAAGGTCGCATGAAAAATCTTGAAGAGTAGATACCCTTGCGAGGGGCACTTGACGTCAGAAAAAGGACCTTTTCCAAGGACCCAAAGGGACACCTTCCCTTCGAGACGTTCCAAAGGCTGAACAAAGACGCAGAAAGGAATCTTCAAAGAATTAAGACACAAAGAGCTTCAAAGAATGAACTGATTGAACCATTGAACTGTTGAACCAAATGGTTCAACGTGTTCACAGGTTCAAGGGTTCAACCAAGTGCAATGAAGATCAAAGAGCTTAGGAAGAGAAAATGATGGGCAGAACCAAAGAACCAATGAACCGATTGAACCTTGAACCAAAAGAGTTCAAAGTTTAATGGTTCACAGGTTCAAGAAGTTCAAAGGCAACCTCAAGCAAAGAAAGAAGCAACATGGATGATTCCAAAGGCAAGTTCAATGAAAGTGATGGTTCAACCAGAGAACAAAGAAGTGCTTAAGTAGATAAGCGATGGACCAACAAAGATAGAGTGAACTGACAAAGATTTAAACCAATGAACTTTGAAATGGTTCATAGGTTCAAAGTTCAACACGGTTCAAGCAGCTAGAAATCATTGACAGCCCCTCAGATGTCAAATTTAAAGTGAGGTAAAATCCATGGAAATTCAAATAGAGCATGGAACTTAAAGGAAGAACCAAGTGATTAAATGAAAAGAGAGCCTGATAGCTCAAATTGAAGTTGGAAAAGAAAAAAGCAAAAAGATGGAAAAGCCAGAAATGTCTTTGAAAGAGTTATTTTCAGTAGGTGGAACAGTGGATCGAGTAGACTTTTGAGCACACCAAACCAAGGACACAGATTGTTTTCTTCCATGAAGTAAAGACAAATATGAAAAGGACCAGACGATTCATACCAAGGAAGAGACATGTTAGATGAAGGGACACACCATAGTTATGGCAGCGCACTGTTCTCAGCATGGTCTCTCTAGACAAATATAGAATGCATTGAAGACATTGACTATAGCATGGGCCATCCCATGGAAAAAGGTGCCAATGCTTGCGTAGTGGCTATAAGTTTGTTAATTATCTCATTTGTAAAGGAGATCTTCCCCTTACCAAAAGTGAAACTCTGCCCAAATTGAAAGGCCTTACTGAGACTTTGAGCTCAAATTGTTGTTCATATTTCTTTGATTGAATGAGAAAGCAAGTTACTTTCAGACTTTGTGTTGTTATAGCTTGTGCTACTTTAGAAGATTGTTCTTATGTTTGTCTTCCAAAAGCATTCTTATTTATTTGATTTAACAAGCATAACTAGTGGAGGTGATAAGGAAGGTGTCCTGAAGCCAACTACTTTTAGACTTTGCACTGTCATAGTTGTCTTCAGTGTGTGTTTTTCTTTTCCATTTCTATGTAAAGGACCTTGGAATGACTTTGTGCCCCCATTGTTCTTCGTATCTCACTCTTTGGGTAGTTGAGGTGGAAACTTTGTGTTCTATTTCATCATGTTGTTATTGCACCCTTTTGTTACTTGTTACTTTACTATCTGAAAGAAACTCCTGCTATTTCTTATAGAACACTTCTGAAAGAAGAGAAGTGGCTTCAGTGTTTACACCAAGATTTTATCCTTTGTATGTGTGCATCATCTCTGAAAGAAGAGAGATGGATGGTTTATTCTGCCCCCATGTGTTATTTTTTGCTTACTTATTTTGTATATAGCTCCTACGTATCTATAGGGAACCTCCCCTTGATGAGAGGAGAGATTTGTCTCTGGTTGATGTAGTAAAGCTACACACCTAGCTGACCAATCTTCCTATTGTGGTTGATTAGACCTATTTTTTTGATCAGTACGCTGATTGACAAAATATTCACCCAACAGTTTTTGGTGACTCCACTGGGGATAGCAATTTTATGCAATTTGAAACCTCAAGTTTCAGATTGAAACATCACCTATGTCTTACCCATTATCATTATACCCTTATCCATTACAGACTCTGGTGGCTCTATTACGTGTCCTACCCATTATTCATTATAGCCTTACCATTTTCCTCCACTTTCATTATTTTATCTGGTCTACAAAACCAAAGCTGTTGGGAAAGAGTGCACAATTTGAAGCCTCAAGCCTCAAGCTGAAGCAGGGCCAATCCTTTTCCATTTTTGATTCACAATCTAGCCACTCCACCCAGATTTGTTATCCCTATTTTTCATAATTAAATCATGGTAGTTCGAGGCCCCTGGAGTAACTCTTTTGGACCACTCAACTTGACTCCACCTTTGCATGAAATTCCATGTAGTTCAAGAAATAATTTCCCCAAATTCTTTGGTGATGGGATAGTTCATCTTGATGAACACATTGTATCTTTCAGCATAGCCTGCGATGTAATAGGGGTGGAATTTGAAGACGTGGTAGTCAGGATTTTTGTGGAGACCCTACAAGGTGTTGTTGTAGACTGGTTCTACCATCTGCAAGCTAGATCAGTGAATGACTGGGATACACTCAAATCCAAGTTTGAAGCCAGGTTCAAGATTGCAGAGGATGCACATGCTTTGCTAGCCCAACTCACTCAGATGAAGAAGGAACCTCATGAGCCTATGAGGGATTTTATTTCCAGGTTCAACAAGCTAAGGCACATGATTCCCATGGTTGCCCAACCAACACCTCAGAATCTCAAATGCTTCTTCATCAACTCACAACTGCCTGAAGTGAGTTTTCTATTGAGACGGGCTAGACACATAGACCTTGAGGCTACTCAAGACTTGGCTACTAAGATAGAAGATGACCTTATCTTAGCAAGAAATATAAGGAGAGATCCTAACAAAGGTAAACCCTCTTCATCTTCTAAATACTCACCCACAGTCACCACTAACCCAATGGTACAAAAGCTGGAAAATAAATTGCTAGCCTTGAAAAGGCAAATGGCACAAGGTATATCTTCTACTCCTCTACATAAAGATATACCAAGAAGGGCATTCCCCAATCAGCCATATCAAGGTAATGCTGCCAAAAGTCAAGGGCAACCAAATCGTCTTCCTCCCCCACAGAGGAACCTTGTCCTTGAAGCACCTCTAACTAACTCAGTAGTTGGATATCTAGAAATAGAACATGTTTCCTATTTCCAACCTAAGTTTGAGCAAGAAAATGATGCTGGTCTCTTCATGGAGGATCAAGAAGAATCAGCTGGTGACTCCCACATTGGTTTCCTAAATTACTAGGATGAACCTAGAAGTGAAGGTGAAGTAGATGAGGAATAATACGTGGTATTCACCCAGTCCAAGAATTAGTCAGCCCATCAATATGATAAATAAATAATAGAGGAATGAACTCAGCCTACAATTCCAATTGCTAAGTAGGGAACCACTCTACCTTTATAGTCAAAGGACCTAGTGATTGCCAAGAAGGTTAGTACATCAAACATCTCTGCACCTTCTACTTTAACTTCATAGATCAATCCTCCCCCTCCCAAAAACCAAAAGGATGAACTCCCATCCTCTTTTCCAAGTCCATCTTAGTCATTTGACATGATTGATCATGTCAAGAAATCCAAAATTCAAATTACTGAGTTTGAATCTCTGCAAGCCAATCCTGAGCAATTAAACATTGGTGAAGAGTTAGGTGTGGACCTGTCTGAGGAAAAGATTGTGATCACCCAAATGTCAGCCCCTGCTACTCAAATTCTATTTGAGCCTTCAAGCAAGGGTAATTACTCCTTGACCATAGAGGATGCTCATGTCTCAGCTGATCAAATTCCCATGGTTGGCAATCCAAGATTTGATCCAAATCAGGCATCAAAAAAATTGGTAGGGCATAGTAAAAATCAAGAAGGATCTTCCATCCCTAATAAAGAAAAACTTGATAAAAGATCAGCTTCTGATGATGTTTAGATCCTGGAATCTGATGGTAGTAATTCTTCCATAGCTAGATGCAGATATCTATTGCTCGGATTAAAAATTGATTAGGGTGAAGAGGTAAAACTCCTTCACACCAAAGGAGATGCTAAGTTGATGGTTTGTCAGGAGTTTGATGTTGACAATCAAAGTATGTGTTGGACTGAACCAGTAGAACAGCAAGCTATGGTGGTGGACCATACTACTGTACTCCAAAATCAGCAAAAAGAGCCCTTCACCAAGAGAGCAAGGAGTTATGGTTTTCAAATTGAAGACCACGTCCTACCATGGGGCAAGAAGAAGAAAGAGCGGAGAGAAAGATGCAAAAATTGGTTTCCTAGTGGAGAGCTCCATTCGCCTATCACCATTTTTGGGGATAGAATGGTTTCTTGCTAGTTTATCAGGATGGCATCCCCTTTTCTTCACCTCATAAGGAGCAGCATCTGAAGTACTTCAATTCTTGAAGTATCAGATAAGTTCACTTTTACATATGTATATCTATATAGTCTTTAGTTCTATTTTGTTCTTTTCATTTTCATTTTTGGAGCCTTTCTTTTTTGGTAGCATGACTTCGTAGCCCAATGGCATACTTCAAGGCACTGGAGATTCTAGTTTCTACTCCCCTCAACTATTCTAAGTTTTCACCTGAAGGAAGTTCCCTAATTGGAGCCAGCCATTGGTCCCCAAAAATGTCACTCATTTTTAGAACAACATATGAGCTATCTTGGTCCTACAGGACCAAAATTCATCTCTTCCCCTTTCAAAAATTGTTTTGAGCATTCAGGTTCTTCATTTTTCAAAGATTTCTCAAAAATCTACAAAATCTACAGGCTTGAATCTATGGACTCTACAAGAAGAAATCTATGGACTTTTTAGGCTTAAAACTACGAACTCTGCAGGCTTAAAACTATGGACACTATAGGCTCATTTCTACAGACTCTAACAAGGCTCGAGAGAAAACTTAGAGAAAACTATGGACTTGGTTTTTATGGACTCTGTAGGTAGGTTCATTTCTACAGGTTCAAAGGCCTCTATAGGCGAGTTCAACGGGTTCAATGACCAATTGGTTCAATGCGCTAGGTGCAAAAGATAAAAAAAAGACTTAGCCAAATAATGAAGAATGAACTGATTAAACTATTAAACTGTTGAACCAAAGTTGGTTCAATCGGTCAGTTCAATCGACAGGTTCAAGGGGCTACCCCAAAGCCAAAGGAACAAGTGCCCTTACAGAGGGCTGTGAACCAAACCAAGTGCCCTTGCAGGGGTAGCGAGCAAAAGCAGACAAAGTGAACTCCTTCAAAAAAGTGAACAAGGCAAAAGACAAAGCGAAATCCTTCAAACAAATTGTCCAAAGGAATTCGCCCGAAAGATAAAGTAAAATCCCAATGGGAAAGATGCAAAGGTAAGGAAGATTTCCTTCAGACATTCTATCTGAAGGACATAAAGGATAAAGCCCACCGAGAGGAAACGCTCGAGAGCCAAAATCCCACCGAAGAAGCAAGAACCTGCCAGGGAAGTAAAAGCCCAAAGGTCACATGAAAAATCCCAAAGGTTAGATACCCTTGTGAGGGACACTTGACATCAGAAAAATGACCTTTTCCAAGGACCCAAAGGGACACCTTCCCTTTCGGATGTTCCAAAGGCTAAACAAAGACACAGAAAGGAATCTTCAAAGACTTAAGACATAAAGAGCTTCAAAGAATGAACTGATTGAACCATTGAACTGTTAAACCAAATGGCTCAATATGTTCACAGGTTCAAGGGTTCAACCAAGCACGATGAAGATCAAAGAGCTTAGGAAGAGTAAACGATGGGTAGAACCAATGAACTGATTAAACCTTGAACCAAAAGAGTTCAAAGTTTAATGGTTCACAGGTTCAAGCAGTTTAAAGGCAGCCTCAAGCAAAGAAAGAAGCAACATGGATGATTCCAAAGGAAAGTTCAATGAAAGTAATGGTTCAACCAGAGAGGAAAGAAGCGCTTAAGCAAGGAAGCGATGGACCAAAAGATACAGAGTGAACTAACGAAGCTTTGAACCAATGAACTTTAAAATGGTTCACAGGTTCAAAGTTCAACACGGTTCAAGCAGCTAGCAATCATTGACGGCCCCTCAGACGTCAAATTTAAAGTGAGGGAAAATACATGGAAATTTAAATAGAGTTCGGAACTTAAAGAAAGAACTAAGAGATTAAATGAAAAGAGAGCCCGATAGCTCAAATTAAAGCTGGAAAAGAAAAAAGTAGAAAGATGGAAAAGCCAAAAATGTCTTCAAAAGAGTTATTTCCAGTAGGTGGAACAGTGGATCGAGTAGACTTTTGAGCACACCAAACCAAGGACACAGCTTATTTTCTTCCATGGTCCATACCAAGGAAGAGACATGTTAGATGAAGGGACACGTCATAGTTATGGTAGTGCACTATTCTCAGCATGGTCTCTCCAGACAAAACTAGAGATGCATTGAAGACATTGACTGCAGCATGGGCCATCCCATGGAAAAAGGCACCAATCCTTGCGTAGTGGCTATAAGTTTGTTAATTTTCTCATTTGTAAAGGAGATCTTCCCCTTACTAGAAGTGAAACTCTACCCAAATTGAAAGGCCTTACTGAGACTTTGAGCTCAGATTATTGTTCATATTTCTTTGATTGAATGAGAAAGCAAGTTACTTTCAGACTTTGTGCTGTTATAGCTTGTGTTACTTTAGGAGATTATTCTTATGTCTATCTTCTGAAAGCATTCTTATTTATTTGATTTAACAAGCAAAAATAGTGGAGGTGATAAGGAAGGTGTCATGAAGCCAACTACTTTCAGACTTTGCGCTGTCATAGTTGTCTTCAATGTGTGTTTTTCTTTTCTATTTCTATGTAAAGGACCTTGGGATGACTTTGTGCCCCCATTATTCTTCGTATCCCACTCTTTGGGCAGTTGAGGTGGAAAATTTGTGTTTTATTTCATCCTATTGTTATTGCACCCTTTTGTTAGTGGTTAATTTACTATCTAAAAGAAACTCATGTTGTTTCTTGTAGAACACTTCTGAAAGAAGAGAAGTGCCTTCAGTGTTTACACTAGGATTTTCTCTTTTGTCTGTGTGCATCATCTCTGAAAGAAGAGAGATGGATAGTTTATTCTGGCCCCATGTGTTATTTTTTGCTTACTTATTTTTTATTTAGCTCCTACGTATCTATAGGGAATCTCCCCTTGATGAGAGGAGAGATTTGTCTCTGGTTGATGTAGTAAAGCTGCACACCTGGCTGACCAATCTTCCTGCTGTGGTTGATCAGACCTATTTTGTTGATCAGTACGCTGATTGAAAAAATATTCACCCAACACTACGAATATAAGATAAATATGTGACAAATAGTCTAACTAAGCATGTTATAATTAGATATACATATCTTGAACATAGACAGATCATGTCCAATTGAAGATTTGAATGGTGATTTCCAAGGATATTTGGCAATATTTAAAGTTTCATTGTTGATCATACAAATCAATACATAAACTATGAAGCTTTATATAATCTAGTATCTTCAATTTACATGGTGCATGATAGTTGTATAGAGGTCCTTTTTAATTGCATACACCACACTTTTTGTTGGCTTAGCTCTAAAAACTGTGAGACACAATAGAGTGCATGGAGAGATTGTATTATTGTAGTCTATTGTATATATTTAAAATCCATCATGTATACCCAATGGAAGTCAATTTCAAACTACTTAGATGAGATCATGTTGAAAAAAATTGATTGAAGCTAATAGTGATTTAAAAATGTGATTTCAACAATAATTCAAATGTAGAGTCTGTTTAGGATGTCTCAGATCTAGCTTTAGTGTGATGAGTCATGGACTGGCTGAATGAAGATCTAGTAATTTTTAAACTTTAAACCAATGCTCAATAGGCACTGATAGATACATAGTCATATGAGATTTTTTCAAATAATAATATCAATATACTCATTTCTTTTTGAAAATACTAGAGTGTTTATGCATGAATTAACACAAGACTGCAGAGACACTAATCTACACTAAAAGAGCCTATTTATTTATCACTCACCATTACATAATGTATTACCATTAGTTAGGGAAATTTAAAAAACAATAGTTTCCCCTTAGAATGTTCAAAATTCCATTAAACCATAGCCTACTATGATACCATCATTTATGAATTTAAAGATCCGAACACAAAATAATACATAGAGAGAATTTTTAATCACATAAAATATTTTGCATACTCTATTCTCATTCGAACACCATTACATATATATATATATATAGGAAGTCATCCTTTATCTAGGAGTTATCAATCCCTACAAACCCTCAACCCTATAACCACTTAAGTTATACGTGATATATTGTTTTTACAATAATATACACATCTAACAACCTTACCATATTAACCATACGGTTACTAACAACCCTCTAACTAATATTTACCTCTTGTTAAATCAACCATAGTAAATACTAATTTACTTACTATTTACATCTCTGTAAATATGCAAATTCACACAATGTGAAAACTAATCCCAACTTTCCCCTGCATAGATTTTACATGATACAATATATCTCTTTTTTTAATTATAGTGTGACACCTTTGTGCTCATGATCTTCTCTACATACATATGTCATCGTACATTTATTCCTTCACACTCATCTAAAATTGGTTTTCTAGGTTCACCAATAACCTTTCAAAATGGTTTTCATAAGCTCACAAATAACCTTACGAAATAGTTTTCTCAGGTTCACCACTAACCTTACAAAATTGTTTTCTTAGGTTCACCACTAATCTTACAAAATGTTTTTCTCAAGATCACCACTAATCTTTCATCATGATTGCTACAATGCTTTTTAGATCAACATTCTCCAATGTAAATATACAAAAAAGGTTATATTATTCACAAGTGAACTAGTACAACTATTCTTATTTTTCATACATGCTAGAAAATAATTGTAACTACCACACCACACTGAAAAACTAAAATCCACACAACTAAAAATAACACACCGCACAAAATGTCACCATATCATTGGTGATTGACAAGAGGTCATTGAAAGAGATCCTTTCTCTGTTTATCCTCTAACCTCCAATAGAAGAAGTTGCTTACTCAACTAATGATGTCTTGATTCCCAATTGTAAATTTTTAAGAATAAATCCCCCTCATGATTTTGGACATTATGTACAAGTGAAAATGCATTTTGGACATTATGTACATTTTTTAATTTTTACAATTTTGAATTTTTGACTCAAGATGGCATAAATTATTTTACAAAGGACTATACTTTTGATGATAGAAATTATAACTAAAATGAATTTGACAATAATAATTCCAAATAGACTATATGAAACTAATGACCTATAATATTTTTGAGTAGACTGGACTTCTAAAAAAACAAAAAAAAATGACCCATTTGATATAATTAATTATATCAAATCAAGATTTTTTTTAAAAACATGACAATCCATGTATTACACAATTTAAAAATGTTATAAACACCATGAAATAAAACTTAAGGATTTATAAAACATGAATACCTAATGTCACTATGAATTAACTATATCTAACCATATTTAACATATACTACAAAAGATAGAATTTTCTAAACAATACATCTTAGTAAAATACCAATGACTAAAAGACCATCGACACATAAAAAAACTCACACTTTGGATAGTTGTGTTCAATGCAAGAAAAATGTTGTCCAGAATGTTAAATGATATATGGTTGAAGATAATTCTTGGGACTATGAACAGAAGTTAAATGTGTGAGAAATAGTCTAACTAAGCATGTCATACTCAGATGTACATAGGCTGAATATAGATAGATCACACCCAATGGAAGATCTGAATGGTGATTTCTAAGGATATTTGGCATTATTTAAAGCTTTGATGTTGATCACAAAAATTAATACATAAACTGTGAAGCTTACTGCAATCTAGTATCTTTGGCTTACATGGTGCATGATAGTTGTATATATCTCCTTTTTATTTGTATACACCATGATTTCTATTAGCTTAGCTCTACGAATTATGAGACACAATAAAGTATGTGGAGAGTTTATATTATTTTAGTCCACTGTATATATCTTAAATCCATCATGTATACCTAATGGTAGTCGATTTTGAATTACTTAGATGAGATCATGTTGACACAAATTGAATGAAGCTAAAAGTGATCAAAAATCATGATTTCAACAATATTTTAGATGTAGAGTCTATCAGGGACATCTTAGATCCATCTTTAGTGTAATGAGCCATGGACTGGTTGAATGAAGATCTAGTAATTTTTGAACTTTGAACCAATGCTCAATAGGCACTAATAGATACATAGTCATACAATATTTTTTCACATAATAATATCAATATACTCTCTCTCTTTTTTAAATACTAGATTGCCTATGCATGAATTAACACAAGAATCTAGAGACACTAATCTACATTGAAAGAGCCTATTTATTTATCCCTCACCATTACATAGTGTACTACCATTACTCGAGGAAATAGAAAAACCAATAGCTTCCCCTCAAAATGTTTAGAATTCCATTAAACTATAGCCTGCTCTAATACCATTGTTATGAATTTAAAGAGCCAAATACAAATCAATATACAGAGAGAATTTTTAATCACACAAAATATTATGCATATTATATTCTAATTCAAACACCATTACATATATATATGAATTTGTCCTATAATCTAGGAGTTATCAATCCCTACAAACCCTCAACCATATAACCACTTAAGTTATACATGATATATTATTGTTACAACAATATAAGCGTCTAACAACCTTACCATATTAACCATATGATTACTAACAAACCTGTAACTAATATTTACCTCTTGGTAAATCAACCACAGTAAATACTAATTTACTTACTATTTACCTCTTCGTAAATACCCAAATTCACACAATGTGAAAACTAATCCCAGCATATTCTATAAAAAATTTAACATGAAGTTTACTATATTTAATACTAATGTTTTGGGTAACTTCTAAGCTTGCACTGCACTAAAAAAAAATTCTTACTGATAGGTAGGGATTCAAGCATCTACTCTCTTCAAAGCCCATTAAATGTGAGAATGTAGCTAGACTAGTCTTGAGGCCATTTCTTAGTATTTATTCATTGAAATTTCAAATTGGTATTTTTACTACCAAGCATTTTTTATTTATAAGTGTACCTAACTCGGATCTTCCATTCAAAGCCAATCTTGCTCTAGGATTCATGCATCTGGATGGTATATCCAAAATAACTCTTTTTCCCTCATGCCTTTGATTTGGCCATGTAAAATGTGATTCTCTCTAAGGATGCAGAGCAAAAAATATATTGTTCACCATCCTCATCATCTAGAGCAGCTTCTTCATCACTACCATCATAGTTATCATCAAAAGCACACATCACAATCAAATTTCTATTTCAACCAATGTCTAACATAATAGACAAGTCTTTACATGAAAATTTGGCATCACTTGATGGAAAATGTTTGTTTTTTAAAAAAAATTGAGTGTTGTATTTTGCTTTAGTTTCCTTTACTTTTACTTAAAATCCTCAAATGTCTAGTAGGGTCAATATCTAATGATACCCTTGAGCATTCTTTGAAGTTAATTCCATGGTTAAAAAAGTCTTGAAGCTAAAAGGAGGCCCTATTCATGAAATTCCATCTTCCACTTATCCACACATAATAATGCTTCAATAGTGGATCTCACATGATATTAAACCCCCATTTAAATATAAAACAAGGTTGAGGCAATTATTACAAGTATTATCAACTATTGCTTCATGCATTTGCCTTTGAGAGTTTTCAATATTATTAACTGAAAAATGGTCAAAAATTTTATTAGCTTACCCTTTTACGTGAAGACTATATAATAAGATGAGTTGCATTAAGATAGTCTGGTAAAAAAACATTTATCATTGCATTGAATTTCTAGTTATGCCCTATGCTACCCCTTCTTGTTATAACTCTTATGATCCAAGAGTCCCCCCACCATTATCAACTTTAGTCATAGGTTCTCTATCAACATATGTATACTAAATAATAAAGATATGCCCTTTTATTGATTATTAGAGGTTTGACCTAGGTACAACCAAAAACCTTTTGTTCTTCTTCCTTTGTTATCTCAGAACACTTCACCACCTACCAAGAAAGAATTCCCCCTAGCTCTTCCATAAAGTTTAATTTTATAATTTGACCCTCAGGGGGTACACATAGCCTTATGAATTGATTTTATTTTGTCTTTATATCCTTTAATTAGGGGCTTATTTATTTTCTTCCATGTTCTTGGGATTCATTTTTCCCATTTCCTTCCCTTATCTTCTTTCAAGTTCCAAGAGTTAACTGCATCTGAAATTACAGATTCAAGTTTTTCCTAGACTCTCCCAATTGATAAAGACCTCCCTTAAAAAATATTTTGTTTCCTGCCATTTATTCTAAAATATCATGTCTGGAGTGATTTACTAGAGCTTCCACAATGTCTTTGACTCATACAAGTGATCCTAATTAAAACATCCATTCCATGAGGTTTTTGACACCAAGCTAATAGTTAAATTTACTCATAAGGGTTCTCTAGAAGCTTTTGGCAGACTCCACCTCCTCCTTGTAGAGACAAAAGTGAAATAGGCCGATAAAACTTTTTTTTTTATTTTGGCTAAACCATCATGGGTTAAGAATATTTTTAGTGTTGCCATCCATAAAAAGGTATTTATCTTTAGAATTATTGTCTTAGTCTATACTTACTGCCAAGGTCAATTCAATTGTTACAACATAAATTGAAGAGGAATAGGTCTGTAACCCTTACTTATAGAATGGTCTCCTAAGCTCTCTCCTTCCCACCTCAATACATCTTCGCCTTGGGATATGGAAGGAAGATAACAACATAGATAAAATAGTTTTCTTACCTTGAAGATATGTTGTCTCCTATATGTCCATCTCTTCCCATTTTTCTTGTCTCAACATTGAATTTTTATCAGTTTGAAGGCGTTTTATGGTAAAGTGGATCTAGAATTTATTAATACTACTTAAAACCATAAAATAATCAAATGTAATAGATGTGATATAAATATAGTAAATAAAGACTTACAATGTGATTAAAATAGATGAATGAAAGTCTTTGAGATGTAGATAATTATATGTACTTGATTTTTAACTCACCTATACCCTAAGAGAGGTAGAAAGCAATGAGAAATAGGTCTAAAAATAGTACAGAAGAGAATCTAGAAAGATTATTATGATCTAATGATGTGATCAAAATTGGATCGTCATGATATCATCATACCAATATAGGATTTCTATGATAGTGTTTATTTATCTAGATAGTGGTATTCTAAGGACATATCAGTTTGAAGCTTTGTGAATCCCTTCCTCAGTGCCTACTTGATAGGAACCTCTCTTATATCAGCAAATTGGTATGCAAAAGTTACATATTTCCTTTGTCTTTGCTAAAATACTAGTCCACTCCAAGAGATGTTACAAAAAAATGGGGTTTTTTTTAGGAGACTACTTCAGTAAGTTTCCTATTCGACAACAATTTGGAAATCAACACTCATGCACATGCATATGAATAGCTCAACCAAGCAAGTAGTTGATTTTATATGCTCTTTCATTAGTCCTTTTTTTGGCTCAAGTATGCAAAAATAACTTTTCAATAGATAGAAATGTAGTTAAAAGAAGAGTTTAGGAAATCCTTAGATGTGATAATTGTATTTACATGAGCATATGATGTGATATCTTGGTTGTGTGATGTTTTAAATGTATTAGGGTTCTTATGTATATGATGTATAAAATTATCAAATTCAAATTAAGACCTAATTAGTGTGCAAGAAAATCTTGTGGAAGTGGAAGTACCAATAATCAAGGCATAATAAAAAATGATGAATATAGGGAAAGGGACCAAATGTACCCATAATTGAAAATACCACTATCATACTATGAATCTCCAAATGGTAGAATCATATTACTTTATGAATCTTCAAATGGTACAACCATTTATCAGCTTGTTATTAAAAATATAATTTTCAAGAATCATTGAGTATAGCTATTTTCATTACAAAACTCACTCTATAATTCATTCATGTCACTAAAAATAGTTTGATATGGTTTTACTCTAAGAATTTGATTTATGAATTTCCTCCATTTAATACCTAGTCTTTGGATCGATAGGTTTTTCCTGTAAATGGCAAGGCTTTGCTAGTTTTTCCTTAGGTTCCTTTGAGTCTGAGGTATCCACATTATTTCCATTATGCCCATTCGGAATGGATATCCCTGTTCTATAGATCTTGGAATCAATACCTAATAGGTTTAATTGCCTTTGTATGTCTTTCTAACCCTTCCTATTCACCATAGCCTTATTTAGAATAATTAATAAAAGCTTAGGAAAATTTATTTCCACATACCAAGGTTCATGACAGTAATGACATATAAAGGGAATATTATATCGTCTAATTTTTGAACCCATTGCCATGATTTAGAGCCAAGAAACATTATTTTTATCAAAGAAATTTTCAAGACACGTAAGCATAATTACCTAGGGTTCCTTAAGAGTTTCCTTTGCTAATTAAACAACCTCTCCAAAGGATTTACCAATATTTTTCAAAAAATTTAAGGGATCATAAATGCATCATGTAAGTTATATAATCTTATTCATACTTGCATTTTTGAAATCATCATGGTTTCTATGTTGATGAATGAACTCCATGGTATGCCCTAATTATCTATTTTCAACAAAATCCATCTGGAAAGGGGGTCTATTAAAGGCCAACATTCCTTAGATTTACAAATTAGTTCTTGAGTTGAGAGACTCCTATTTCTTCATGTAGTTTATCTCTTTACAAATATACCACTTGATTTGTGTCTGCTATTTCCAAAAATTTGAGATAATAATCTATTAAAAAAGGTGCTTGGAAATTTGGAGAGGATGAAATATATATTGTATGTGAATATACATCTTACAATAAATGGATTAAATATATCAATCATAAAAATAAAGGGTTACTATGCACATCTCATAAACTATTACAATGAAGGAATTACACATTAACTATAATTTTATACTATCTCTGCTAATCTAAATTTATTTATCTATATAATGTGTATATAAAATTACTTATGGAATCATATTGTATAATATCCACATGAATTTTTTTATTTTGGTTGAATATAATATCACTACCTACATAAAGTGGCCATAAATCATCCTAAATAAAAAATAATCATAGTTGGAGACTGAAATCATACATATATTAATTAAACAAACCCTAAAAATTATATACAATATTCTAATGGCATGATTATTTAGATAAATAAATATGATTATGTTTATACCTAGCCTTCATTAATGCCTAGCCTTCATTATTAGTACGTGATAGGTACTATTATTTTGATGTTAGTCTATTAATTGAAGTTGCTTACCCATATTAACCAATAAACTCACGCCATTCTTGAAATATTTAGACCATGTTCTTATGTTTATAGATCACTGCTAATATTTTTTGATATTTCCTAATTAGTGTTAAACAATAGATAGTAGCTCTACATGCACCTAATCAAGTGGTCATATTTGTTATTATTTTCATCTAGTCCATTTTATAATATCAGAGAGAAGTGAGTTGTTTATGTAGGTGGATGGAGGATGCATGTAAAGAGAGAGTATGTGAGGGACATAAGTAATGCCAAATAGACCTTATTCTTGAAGGTTCATGGAAACCAAACCACTACCTTACCAAACCATTAGCATGAAAAATCAAGTGATTTCTACAAGTTTGCTTGTGTAGGGTTTTTAATTTAATCCATATTAGGGATTTTGCCAAAAAAATGTGACATGCCTTGCTGTAGAGCCTTAGTTTCAACCTCATTTTAACTTTGCCTAGTTTCTTTACTATGTATATAAGTGTAGGTGGTTACCCATCCTATTTAGAATTTTTCTTTTGGTATTATGAAGTATTTTATAACCTTTTTACTAAACTTTATTGAAATCAACAAGAATCTATACAAAGTTTCTTACAAGGTCTAGATGCAAAAACATACCACTTTTTGGATATGGTTATCTTTAAGGAGTCTACTAAAAGTATCAGGAGTATGTTGATTCTTTTATTATTTCTATTTGTAACATGTTTCTATTTAGTAGGAGATGAGTGCAACTTTATGATAAGTCATTATGCCCTGACAGTGCAGATTTCATAGTTTGACACATCTAGTTTTGTGGGCCATTGTCAAAATTTATTTTAAAAGTTTCTTGCAAGGTTTGGAATCATTTATATTATTTTTTTAGATCTCCAAATTTTATCTACAAAAACATACCACTTTTTATATATGGGTATTTTGAAGGAGTCTATTCATAGCAGCAGGAGTGTACTAATTATTTGATTATCACTATTTGTAACAACTTGTTGTTTAACAGGAGAAGCAAATAAGGTGTTAGTACAACTTTAATATGAGTCCTTGTGCCCTAAAAATGAAAATACAAAGAATTTCATGCATATTTTAGTAATTTGGTAGATAATTTTGGTGACATTTGTATTGTGATTGAAGCAATTTTATGTTAAGTATTGATTTCCACTGAATTTAGGTCATTTTAGTGATTGAATTAATTTTTAAAGTGGTGCATTTACCAAAATGGTGTTAGGATTTGTATTATCATATAGGGAATTGTTTCCTTTTATTTGAGAGGCCACTCTTCCTTAAGGAGGTTCCCCTACTTTCCCAGGATAGAGAGATGTAACTTTTTTGTATATAGGATTCTCATTGAATAAGTTTAGCTAATTTAGTTCTTCATATTTAGATGTTTCATGGAATTTGTTTGACCAAATTTTTCTTGGTAATATACATGTCCTCTTTAATAGTCAAATCACATCCTCATTAATAGTTAAATACATGTAAAAATTGGTGGTGTCTCACCCAGGCCAATTTGATTCTATTTAGCCACTTCAGAGCTTTTTTCCCAAAAAAATAAAGCTTAAAACGCAGGTTGTACCTTCCAAAAATACTTCCAATATAAGAAAAATAGTGTTAGTTTCACTCTTTTTCACTAATTCCCATTTAGCTTATTATTTGGATTTACAATTAAAAATTAATAATAGAGTAATGTAGAGAATTTTCAATGTATCTTATTACAACAACACATGCTATAGATAACCTCTTTCATTATTTGTCAAAGTGAATGAGACATTAGAGAGAATAATTTTCTACATGGACCAAATTTCTTGTCATTCCTTCAATTCTCAATTACTTGGATAAGTTTATAAGATTGAAGAATCAGTTCAATTAAAAACTCTATTGAAACTATTTCTAAACTCTAAACTATAATCTTCCACCATCCTTCAATGCTTAGACATGACATTCAAGTAGGATGTAACTTTTAGTTTATAAACATAATTTGTGCAATGATAAATCTAGGGATTACTTATAAATGTGACTGAACACAAAATATGTAACCTGCATGATTTTTCTACTAGGTAATATTTTAGTTGTGTCACTATTCAGGGTAATTGTTTAATGAAACATTCATTAAAAATTACAAACACAAATTCCTAAATTTTCATCCTTAAAACAATTTCTAACTTGTATAATATAATTATTTTTTACAAATTTCATACACATTTTGTGCTTTTATTTGGTTTGATATGAATATATGTTATTCTAAATAAACAAATGACAAATACCAATATGGGATGACATGCAAATTTTAGGGAATATTTAGAAATGGGATGGTTGGCTATATAGACTATATATCTCAAAATGAGAAGAATATGATTGCCTATGTTTATACATGGATCCTTAGACATGCAAAAAAATTAAAATAGCATTCCTAATTGCATTCATTATGGATATCTTGTAGTTATAAATCTACCAACATGTGATCACATACTAAAATTTGAAACTTACTAATATATTAAATGCAAAATTGATGAACAACTTAGTACATAGAAATATATTAAATTTTAAAAATAATATTGTCCTTGCCAATATTGTATGCTTGTAATATTTATAATGTTTTCCATTTCAATTTATCATCTTTTTATCTATGTTCCTTAGCCATCTTGAAATTTGATATAATGTGGTTTATATTTTTCTCATTAACATGCTTAACGCCTATTAGAAGTCTCCAATTATCCACCTATGAATTCTTATGTGAATATCATTA